>PVLA01006135.1:0-114514 GCA_004027455.1 Hydrochoerus hydrochaeris | reverse complement strand
GATGATCTTCTGTGTTTCCACAGGGTCAGTAGTGATTTCACTTTTTCCATTCTGTATTGTGTGAATTTGAGTCTTTTCTTTCCTTTTTTTAAATTAGGTTGGCTAGGGGCTTATCAATTTTATTTATTCTTTCAAAGAGCCAACTCTTTGATTCATTGATTCTTTGTATTGTTTTCTTAGTCTCTATTGCATTAATTTCTGCTCTGATCTTTATAATTTCCTCCCTTCTTTTTGGCTTTGGGCTTGGCTTGCTCTTCTTTTTCTAGATGTTTGAGGTGTAATATCAGGTTGCTTATTTGTGTTCATTCTGTTTTCCTAATGTGGGAACTCAGTGCAATAAATATTCCTCTGAGGACTGCTTTCATTGCATCCCACAGGTTCCAGTAAGTTGTATTATATTTTTGTTTGCTTGTAGATATTGCTTAATTTCTTCTTTAATTTCCTCTGTGACCCACTGATTGCTCAAGAGTGTATTATTTAATTTCCATGTGTTTGTGGGGTTTTTGTAGTTACTTTTATCATTAATTTCCAGTTTCATGGTGCTATGATCCTGTAACATGCATGGGATAATTTCAATTCTTTTGCATTTACTTAAATATGTTTTGTGGGTTAGTATATGGTCTATTGTAGAGAACGTCCCATGTATTGCTGAGAAGAATGTATATTCTGATGTTGTTGGATGGAACACTGTATACGTCTATCAAATCCATTCATTCACAGGTGTGATTCAGTTCTGTTATTTCTTTGCTGATTTACTGTCTAGTTGATGTATCCCTTTGTGTCAATGGTGTGCTAAGGTCTCCTGTTATAATTGTGTTATTGCCTATTTGATTTTTCACTTCTGTTAATACTTGCTTCGTGTAATTGGGTGCTCTGGAATTTGGTGCATATATATTTAAGATTGTTATCTCTTAGTCTTGCAGTTTCCCCCTAACTAGAACATAGTGACCTTCTTTTTCTCTTTGGAACATTCTTGGTTTGAAATTCACATGGTCTGCAAACAGAATAGCTACCCCCGTTTTTTTTTGTTTGTTTGTTTGTTTGTTTTGTTTTTTTTTTTGAGTTCCTGTTGCATGGAGTATTATTTTCCATCCTTTGACTTTCAGTCCATGAGTTTCCTTTTGGGTTAGATGGGTTTCTTTTAGACAGCATATGGTTGGATGTTGCTTCTTGATCCATTCTGCCAGTCTGTTCCTTTTAATTGGTGAATTGAAGCCATTCACATTAATGGTTATAACTGTCATATATTGGTTTATTGTTGACATGTTATCTTTCTGATGTGTATCTTAACTTTCCATTCTGTTTAATTGTCTGTCTTGCTTAGTGGTTTTTTCCTATGTGTATCTAGAATATCTTTCAGTATTCTTTGTAGGGTTGGCTTGGTGATCATTAAATTCTTCAGCTGTTCTTTGTTATGGAAGTATCTTATTTTTCCATCCATTTTGAAGGACAGTTTTGCAGGATACATTAGTCTGGGTTGGAAGTCGTTTTCCTTTAGGATTTGAAACACTTCACTCCATGCTCTTCTTGACTTCATGTTTTGCATTGAGAGTTCTGCTGTGATTGTGACAGGTTTTCCTTTATAGGTGGTCTGTCTTTTCTCTCTAACAGCTTTTAATATTCTGTTCTTATGTTGGATTTCTGTGATGGTGATTATTATATGTCTGGGTGCAGTTTTGTTTTGGTTATGGCTCTTTTGAGTTCTATATGCTTTACTAATCTGTATGTCAGTTTCCATACTCATGTTTGGGAAGTTTTCAGCTATTACTTCTATAAATAGCATCTTGATATCACTTGTGTTGTCCCCTTCTTTTTTGTTTATCCCTATTAAACTTATGTTATTTTTCTTTGCATCATCTTGCAGTTGTTGGATTGTTATTTCCTGATTTCTTGTTATTTTTAGAAGATCTTTCCTTTCCTGTTCACTAGCTGCAGTTTTATCTTTGAGGTCTGAGATTCTATCTTCACTTTCATTGAGGCAGTTTTGCAACTTTCAATAGAGTTTTTGATTTCCTGTATATCTCTTTGAATCTGCTTCATGTATTCTGTTTGTTTCTTAAACTGTTCATTGAGGGATTCTATCATTTTGCTTTGTTCCTCTAATTTTTTAGCTATGTCTTCATTGGATGCATTCAGTAATTCTTTCACTACTTTTATTATTTCTTCTTTTTCCTGAGAGATTATTTCTGATTTGAGTTCCCTCATAACTTCTCATACTTGCTTCTTTATTTCAGTTGATATCATTTCAGGCATTTCAGGTGTATGTGTAGTATTTTGTACTAGTACATGGCTCCTAGGTTTTCTTGGGATGGTCTGGAGGTTTGAGATTGCATTTTGGTCTTTTGTTTTGTCATTTTCCTATATTTCCATGTTTCCAGCGATGTCCCAGAGCTTTCCCTGGATGTGCTGGAAATCAGTCCCATGCCCTCAGCTGCTGGGGCTCACATGGCCTTGGCCCTCCTCACGTGGTGGGCCTGGCTTCCCTGACTGAAAGAAGGTCACTGGGCGCCATCCACCCAAGCTCGCAGAACAGCTGGAGCTTAGTTTAGTGGCCTAAGGGAGCTGGGTGGGCACCCAGTCACCGGGATTGATGGTCCCATAGTTTTCCAGGCCTGCCCTGGAGAGCTGCAACTCACCTCAGGGCACAGCGCAGGCCTGGCTCCCCTGGTTGAATGAAGGTCACTGGGCGTGGTCCACTCAAGCCCACGGAACCTCTGGAGCCTAGTCCAGTGTTCCAAGAGGGCTGGGCAGGCACCCAGCCACCGGGATCCATGGTCCCAAACTTTTCGGGGGCTGCCCTGGTGAGCTACAACTCACCTCGGGGTGCGGCATGGGCCTGGTTCCCCCAATCTCAATAGTTTTAAGAGGCTCAGTTTACGGCAATTACTCCAGGTAAAAGTGAGTCTCTGAAGTCCCTGGAAAAATGGGCATAGATCAGAAGACCAGAGAAAGAGTCATGCCCGACTATTTAGAAACCTCCCTCTTTAAAACAAGTGAGTTCTTTTGAGCTGAAGTGTTCCTGGGGTGAACAGAGCTTTTAACTATTACTTTGGGAAATTGTTCCCTCCCATTTTATCTTCATGTCCTGCATTATCATGGAGCTTATCATTTTATGTTTAAGACAAGTCACAAAGGTAGCAGAAAAATCAGTGAGTCACACTTTCCCCTCTAATTCTAACATGATGTAAAATGCAGCTCCAAAGTAAAATTTCTCTGAAGTTTTTTCAACCTCCAAAATAGAAAATGCAAGATATTGTGGTAAAAAAGATTTTGGAACCAGTTCAAACACTGATCTACGTGCTACTAACATATCTAACTTACTAAGCCTCGGGTGTCTCCTGTGATGACTCCCACTCAGATTGGTTTGCCATTAAACAACTGGGGATTGATTAATGCATCCCTTTTTCACTTCACCTCTGCCTCCACTAGTTCTATCATTGCAACACATCTCAGATACTGCATTACAGCAGGGAAAGTGTAGACACAACTTACTTCCTTTTCTGTGTTACAGGCTGTTTTACCATGGAGCAAGATGTGTATTCCTATAGACCCAGTGTACCTCCTGCAACACGTGTTCAGTATACACACATAGTACAGCCATTTCAATTAATGTCTTTAATGGTAGAGAGTGAGTTTTGCTTCAAAAACCTAAGTAAATAATGATAATGCAGAGATTTCTCCAAACAGTCCATACAGATGTTTAACTGATACATAGAAAGATGCTCAATATCACCAATTACCAGAAAAAAATAAATCAAAAACACAAGGAGATATCACTTGATCACTTTACATTTGTTAGGGTGGAAACCATTAGAAAACAAAACAAAACAAGACAAATTTTAAGAAATGTTGTGTGCATCAAGCTACAAAGGCATTGTAAACCATGTGCACTACTCATGGAAATGTAAGCTGGTGTAGCCGCCCTGCATAATAGTATGGAAGTGCCTCAAAAATCAAAATAGCTACATTTGATCTGGCAATTCCATTTCTGAGTCTTTATTAGAAGGAACTGAAAACAAAATCTTGAACACATATCGACTTTCCAATTTTCATTGCAATGTTATTCACACATGCCAGGAGGTAGAAATAACAGCCTAAATGCTCACCAATGAATTAATGAATACAATCAAAAACATGGCATATATCAACGATGGAGTATTACATCTCCTTTAAAAAAAAGGAAAAATTTTCAGTGCACAACAACATGGGTGAAATCAAGGACAATCTGCTAAGCAAAATAAACCAGTCACAGGACAAATACTGCATGATTCCACTTATAGCAAAACTCATAAAGTAAAAAGCAGAGTACAGTAGCTATAGTCAGGAGCTGTGGAAAGTGGAGGTGGAAATTGTTTTTTAACGAGTATAAATTTAATCACTCAAAATGATAGAGTTCTAGATATCTGTTGACCAATATTGTGCATAATTACTGTAGACTTGAAAATATACTAATAGAATAAATTTTGTGGTTTCCAACATAATAGAAATAGCACTTAGTAATACATTGCTAACTTGATTGCTTATAAATCTTCTTACATTGAGTATTTAAAACCACTGAAGGAATGGAAATATTTTTCAATGCCTTGCCATCTTAGTATCCTAGGACTAAAGAAACTGAAAATACAATCTCCTCTGATCAATATTTTCCTTACAATAGTGGTTTTTAGACCTAAGGATGCCAACAGTCCAACACATGAGATGCCAAGTGAGACTGGAGAGCTGAATGAGTAAGAGCCAAACTAGGAGGTGAAATCCCCTGTTATCTCTCACTAGTTGCTCTCCTTTGAGCAAGGTATGTAGATTCTACTGCCTTCATTTGGTCAAATATGAAGCTAAGCATTATTACATGCACCTCTCATAGTATTACCATAGTAAATGGAATGACACGTTAAAAACACCTAGGTCAGTAACTGTAACTGTTATTGCTAATTTATACTCGCTACCCATAATGAGTATAAATCCAAATAATTGTGTGTGCATGCCATTGATTTACTGTATGCAGGCTATCTCTGTAGCAGAATGACTTAAATTGCTGCTGTGGTCTAAATAATTATTTTATAATTTATTTTATTAAGCTTAATTGTTTTTCAAGTGGATCACTGCTTGCTAATTTTGTGATCTACAAATAAAGGACTCTTTTAAGACAGGCTTCATTTTTTTCTGTTCTTATCGCTAACTCCCTCCATCTCTATTCCAACAACTAGCAGACTGTCCATTGAAGGCTTTCTATAAACATTTTTGAATGAATAAATATTTATAAATTTAAATTTTGCAAAAAAATACTGTAAATTTTTCATCAAAAATAACAGAATTTACACAATTCTCTCCAACCATTTCAAAATCAGAATATCTTAACTATAATAGCTGTGTCACATTTGCTTCTGAGGGAGTAATTGATGGGAGTTTCTAGTTAATAGAACTGTGTCAGTCAGAAGGATTATATGGGGATTGACAGTTCATTTGTTATGATTTTTTATTTTATAAAATAGGAAATGAAAACCCAAATTGACCTAGAGAATTGTCTCATTGTCATGGTCTTCTACTCTGTGCACCAGGCTGAATGTAATCAAGATCTCTGGCTTCCCAATAGCTGACACCATAGTTAACTTAACAGCTTTAAGGGGACCTACAAGTATTTTGGGAAATAAATGTGTACACACACACACACACACACACACAATTTTACACATGTGAAAAGCATGTGAAATACATCCGGCCACCAGGGGGCTTCCCTGAGAATGGAAAAGACCAGAACAAACTCCTCCTGAAAATATATCTTCCTGATTTTGTCCAGGAAATAATTGTGTGGATTACTAGTATGTGAAAAATATTGCCTTCCTGGAACTGGAATCTTTGTTTAAATTATATTTCTTTCGCTGATTAAAGTAATTTGTTTAATAAAATACAAGATAGCCCAAAAATTTAGCTTCTGTACGTGTTTATTCAGTAATTGAATTTAGATTGTGATTTTCCTTTAACAGTAATTGGATATTTTATAATTTAACAAATTATTATTCATTTTTGGTGAGATAAATGGTATCATGTACAATTTTTTAAGTCCTTAGATTTTACAGATATATTTTAAGCATTTATGAATGAAAATGAAGATGGTGTCTGAGATTTACTCCATAATGTAAATAACAATGATCTACTGTATATTTCAAAAATAGGGATTTTGAATATTACCATCATAAAAGTAATACATTTTTATGGAGATAGATAAACCAGGTTTAAATACCAAAAAACATAAACATCTACCAAAACATCATTTGGTACCACATTAATTTGTATGATTTTTATGCTTTTGCTTTTGTTCTTTGAAACAATCTCTCTATGTTCCCCTGGCTCAATTCTGATATCGTTATGCATCGGTTAAAAAGAAATTAAATTTAAATATTAAAAATAAAAATGTTTTAAGAACAAATAGAAAGTATTGTGAATATAGATTTAAAAAGTGTCTCCATATATAATGGATGTATAATGATCCAAATAACACAACATATTTTTTATTATTATATTTGTATTTATTTAGGTAATATATTTCTATAATTAAATGACAAGTAGGTGAGTGGCTACATAAAGATTAAATCTTATGACAGAACTCAATTGCAAATACTGGTTAAATTTGTAAGATAGGATTACAGAAAATGTTGCAGATCTCTTATTTCTTTCTATATTTTACAAAACAAATAGGAAAATCATATTAACGAAAATTATACGGTATCCAAAAATTATGATCATTTGGAGATACTGTTACATAAAGATAAAATCATGTACAGAACTGCACCTGACTCTTCCTGCTGTCACACTGTTATCACAAACCAGTGCTGAAATGTAACAGTGGGTTAGGTATTTCACACACTTCCCTCCAAGTCAATGCCTTAAGGACTTCTCACATCAGTGATTGTCAACCAGGAGAGATTCCAGCTTCCAGGAGATATTTGGCAATGTTTGGTAACATATTTGGTTGTCAAAGTTTGAAGAGATTACTGCATTCACATGGATGGAGGCCAGAGATGTTATTAAATATGGTACAATGTGTATGATGTCCCCTTATACAGAATTACCCAGTTCAAATTATCAAGGGTGCCAATACTGAGAAACCCGTCTTAGAGTCATGTGTTAAAGCTGGGAGGTGTCTTGGCTCCACATAACTCAGATTTTCAAATTTGAGAACAAGAGGCTAGAAATAATTGATTTTTTTCTCATTAAGTATAGAGCTAAGAATTACCTGATTAAATTAGACCTAAGTCAATGCAAAACCTACTGAAAATAGCTCAAGGAAAATGCTTGCTGACACTTACATATTTTTCTGCATATGGTGTCCTTGACTGAAAAGATTCTCAACTCGAGGATACTATTGTGCATCAGTTGGGCCTTTTCCTTACACAAAGTGCTCAGCAAATTTGTTGTCTTTAATTCAGATGATATTCATTATGATAACAAATTGATTTTTTTTCTTTTACCCTGGAATTTTACCCAAAAATCATTCTGTTAATTTGACGTATGAAGAGGTATTTTGTCGAGATTTGGAATGAATGTTCTTGGCCATCTCCAAACAGAAGAGAATAATTTAGAGGCCAATTTTCAGCAGTTTCAAGTTGAACTTTCCAAGTTTCATTCAGGTAACCCAGAATGGCCACAGAATTGTAAACTGGAGTGAAAGTAGTAGAGGTAATCTACATTAGTTAGTGTTAGGGAAATAAATACACCCAGACATCATGAATTTATGCCAACTTGATAACACCAGGCACACACCATTTCAATGCATTAGGGACTTATACATACATTTTGGTGGTTGTTCACATAAGAAATCAAACCCAAAACACTTCCAGTGACTCATGGACCCCAGCATAAATCCACAAGGGCAGCTGACATCACAGAAACAGAGATATGTAGGCTCCATGCACCCTTCATGGGAAAAGCACATCATCGCCTATGCCTGAGCCCCTCTCCCCTCCAGAAAGAGAACTCAGATCGAACCAAGCTCTCCTACCATCAGTGCATTCAAAAGTTCAGATTAGTGGACATTTTATGAAACAAATCACCCATATTCTCCCACAAATACATCGAGTCAAATAAAAACTGCTTTCAAAGGAGTGAAGACATGTTTAAGCAGAAGCTAAAATGAAACTTAAGTGTTTAGTGATTCACACATTGATGAAAAAAATTGTAAACATATGAAGAAGATGATTGCAGTAAAGGGTAGATGCCAGGGATGTAGTTCAGAGATACAGCACCTGCCTGGAAGCAGGAGGTCCTGAGTTCAATATCTGGTATCGGTCTTTGATACCTGAAGGATCTTGAGATATCAAAATTCTATGTGCTTTAAGATGAATAACAGATGAATGGTAATAATCTGTTAATCCTCATGTTTCTTCTACTCCATTTCTCTGACATATAATAGCGTTTTTAAATTTTGTAGTAAATATTTCATTAAAATTTCACTTTATTGATTTTATGAGAAAAAATCATACAACCTAATAGTTATTCAAATCCCCCAAGTCATGTAATACCCTGCGTTGAGGGAGTTATACACAAAGCTCTGATGCAGCACTTTCAGTGCCCCAGAATCTCTCCCCAGATAGCACCAGGCCCTCAGAGTCTGAAATGGATCTTCTTAAATCGTGTTTCAGGGCACACCTTTTGCCTCACATTTCCAGACTCTTAACTGCTTTAACTGACATGAGCTGAGAAAAAAGAATGACTTTCTAATGTGAACGGTAGGTGTTTCCGTAATTGTAGTGCTTAATCACTATTGCTGTGACAGTCTACTACCATTGAAAACTCATACCTCCAATGCATGATGTGTAGTGTTAAGAACTGCATCTTCAGCCAAATTACATTAGCATTTTATTAAATATACACAGGAAAATGGGTGACATTTCAAATGATTTGTTAATTACCAAAACTGGTTAAGTCAGTGACTCAAGTATATTGCTCATTTGTAGCCAAATCTCAATTATCCACAGGTAGATTATCCATAGGAGACATAGCACTAAAATTCACACTGAGTCCTCTGACCCCATCTGCAGAAGTGAGTCTAGGAAGACAATCTGGAGAGCATTTGGTTCAATGCCTGCTTTTACAAAGGAAGAAAACAAGATTCAGAGAGGTTGACTGACTAACCAAGGTGTCAACCAACCATCCTGCGGATGCTAAAGACATAGGAATATAAACCTGGTTTATTTGATGCCAGACAGCAAATTTTCCTGTAACACCTTTTGAAGCTTATGTGTGCCATGTTTTTTACAATTTTTTAACTTTAAACCTTTTGAGGGGATATTTATGTCACATATATTACTTGTGACTCAGACATATTAGAACTAACTACCACTACTGTGTAGAGGAAAACTGTTCTCAGTGGAAAAATACACATTGTCTCTAGCATAACTCTCTCCAGTTTTTAGTGTTGATAGAAAGCTGTTTTATAATCTGTAAACTGTGGATGGCTCATAGCAAGGCAAAATAAAGCTTATCTATAGATAAGTTCTAACTAGTGTATATCTAGTGCTTGCCCCTGCTGCGCTGAGGAAGAAGCTGGATTTTCCTCTGTTTTTACATTCCTTTTACTATTTGGAATCTATAAATATGTCTATTCTTAGCATTCCCTTTCAAACCAGCTACAGCATCTGCTCAGTTCCCTCACTGATGGCATGTAATTTTTAACACGTGTTCATTTTTGTGTCTTGATGAAAGTCCTGATTTAGCTGTTATTTTGAAAGTCATCACTTACCAACAATTCCTAGTACTACTCACACTATTACTATTACCACATATAATAATACTACTAAATTAGAAGGTTTTGTGGAATTAGAAGTTCACCATACTCCTAAGGTAGGTCTAATACACTGGCTCAGTTCATCTTCACAAAAATCTTCTCTTGCAAACTGAGAAGCAAGTGAACTTGGACACAGCGGCACGGTTGTTTTCATGCCTAAGCCTTGACATTCAGCTGCATCTGACTCCAGAGCTGGCACCCTTAGTCACAGCACCTCACTGGCTGCCATCACAGCACCATGTAAACCAAATTATTCCCTCTGCCGGGTAACAGAAACAGAATACTACATTGTTTTTAAAAGTTGGGCCATTCGAGTTAAACTTGTGTTTTGCACTCCTATTAGATGACTATCTTTGTATCTATCCTGAAACAAAAATTTGCATGTAGACGAGGGGGGCGGTCAGCACAAGACCATGATAATGTAGTTGAATCTATTTACCTCTCCCTGAGTTTACTTTGTTTTCCTCATTATATTAAAAATATTTTGAATTTCTAAAGTATTGCAACTCTAAATGATATAGTGCAAATAAATTTAAAAAAAAAAACTTTCTAAATAGTAATGGGAAAAGTGTTAGAATATTTGATGCTAATGAATCTCTGTTTCCTAATTTCCTTTACTGTTATTTGTTAAAAACCATGACTGAAAACAAATATTACCAAAAAATAACATTATTGAATATAGGTACAACTTTATTTACCTGGCAAACACCTTTCAAAAAGGTATTTGTAAACAATTTCTAAGAATAAATTAAGACTGAGCTTTTAGCTCAGCAGCACAGTGCCTGCCTGGCAAGCATGAGGTCATGAGTTCAATTCCTGGTACAAAAAAAAAAAAAAAGAATGAAATAATGGTGTATAAAGCTTGCTGACATTATTTGCTTTTATTTAAAGGATAATAATTCTGTTGTCACATGAAGAGCCCATCTTTTGCCCTTTTGGCTTCATATTTCTGATCTTTATCAAATTTCTCCATCTTTTGGATCCTATATTCGTTCTTTTTGCAACTAACCACATCCCACCTTATTTGCTATTAGAATCCTTTTACCCTGAATCTTTATCTTCAGGCCTCAAGTAAAATAGCACAAAATGACATGGCAGAAAGTCTAACCTTTAAGTTTGATAGGACTTTGGATGGTTACTAAAGAAAACATTCCCCCATTGAGAATTAGGACCTTTTTAGCAGAAGCTGAGGTTGAAGTGTTGAAAAACGTAAATCTACAAGCGTTTTGGTAAGTTAGAACGTTAACGAGAGCAGGTAATACATTTTACCTGTTAAACTTTTCTTCAACTTGACCTCAGGCAGGTTGCCCTGTTTTAAGTTTTTATTACCTGCTATTTGTATTTTAGAACTGCTTCCTAGCTGATCCTTTTACTTCTTATCTTTCATGTGTTTGCAAGGGTGTCAGTGAGTGTGACCCAAATGAAGCAGGCCACATGGTGGTTCTGCCTTTACTCCGCATTGATTCCCTGGTGACTTTTTCTTCTGCATCACATATTGTCTCACCTACAGTTTAATCTTTCATCCTGATCAGTAGCATTGCTTTCTGCTTACTTTGGCTGCATTCTTTCACGTCCTTCAAATTCTTCCTCTGGCTGCACTGCCTGGAGTTGTCCTAGGCTCATCTAAACCGGGGCTGGAACTGATAAGTCTGGACAGGGCCACTGCAGACAGTTCTCTAGCCAAATGCGTCTTGGCCTGCTGAGACAGTTCTGCCCACTGAACTGGCTGCGGGTTTTTTTCATGCCAGGGGTGGATGCTTTGTACATTCCAGTTCTTCCTTCTAAATGTTTTTCCCTGCTTCCTACCCCCAGGATGGTTGTTTGAGAACCAGTAACTATATGGCTTTCTCTTGTATTCCTCCTTTACATAAAATAAAAACTTTGAGGTATTCCCAGAACACTTTGCACAAAGCAGCAGCACAGTACATGTTACATAGCTAGTAACATAACAATACTGAGGCAAAACAGTAACAACACAGCTGCATATGATTTATGAAAGAGTTTTGCCCTAAAATAAATTACTGTACTGTCATGGCGGTGGTTTAACAGTCATGGCAGTGGTCTAATGTGGCAGAAGGCCAAAGCAAAAATGCCTACCAGTTCCTGCGTCTTCCTCAGCCCTAATCGCAACTCCCCTTCCTGTTTGTGTGTGCAGAGGGTTCCAATCAGCTCCTCACGCATCACCAAGGCCCACCCTAAGCACCACCCCGCTTCTATCGTCATGGAGTTCTCTCCACATCCTCGGAATAAAGACTACTTTTTATTTTATATCTTTTTCTTATTGTGCCGAAAACCTAACAATTTATTAAATGCCTGTTCCATGCTGGTTTCTGCTGACCACAGGTATTGTGTTGGCCTGCTACAAATCAGTCAACCCCTAAACTGTGGATTTCTTAAGAAGAATTCATCTTTTTTTCCTTCTTTTCCTAATATACCTAAACTCAAGACTTTGAGACTTCAGTTCATAAATAGTTACTGAAGATAATTAAATTAAATGGTTGGGGATGCACTCAGTTTACCATTCTTCTTCAGACATAGTTAACGAAACAATAATTCTTGGTAGTATGCCACTTAACACATTAAAACTTCAAATTTAATTTTTGTCTGAGAATCATTCTTCCAAATTACTGGCTTTAATCTTGCATAGCAATTCTGTTTACTACAGTTTTGGCCTTTTGTTGCAAGAGTAGCAGCTTCCAGGGCAACAGGAAGAACCTTAAAACTTGTTATTCCGGTAGGTTTTGGGAAAGGTGTGGGCAAAGATGAACAGGCAAAAGTCCCATCGTGTTTGGCACGCAGAGTGTTTGCTGTACTTTCTGTTATGTGCACTGACTGGGGCCTCTGTTTGAGTAGAGGACTAAAGTACTAAACAAGCAAGAAAACTGGCAAACTCCCTGGGTAGGTGGATCTTCTTCAGTATTTGACAGGTAACCTGTCATCAGCATGTGATCTGTACTAGTGAGAAAAACTTTGCCCGGCATCTACAAAGTCTCTTCCACTCAACTGACGCCATTTAGAACTGTGCCCATGGGAAACCCAGCGTCAGCCTTGCCTCCGGGCATCAAAGCCTGAAACAAATTAAGTTTCCATTTCTCCACAGGCTATTTGGGTTTGAACAATTTCAAAAGAGGTCTAGTAAACAGGCAGACAAGACTCCACTTGAGTTGCAACCCTGTTTATAACCTAAAGCTAAGGAGTTTATGGAATCACAGACCAGGCTGGGGCATGTTTGCTCTGCTGTGAAAAATCAAAGAATGATAATTTCAGAGGTAGGGGCAGGGCAGGGCAGGGTGGTGCTGTTAAATGAAAATGGATGCAACTCATTCTGATTTTCAACAAGTCAGGATGTGAAAAGGGGGTCAGAAAAGCTATGGGAGTGCTGGGAAGATAATCTGTGAAAGAGCAGTGTGGCAAGGAGCCTATGTAAATGAAAGATCTAAGCCAGTGTGAAAGACACGTTTTCAGCAAGTAAATAATGCCATTTAAGGAGACCATTGCTGAAGTAGCCTCTTTGCCTAATGGGAACCTAACCATTCACTCAACAAATGTTTATTACCTAGCCCTGGAGCTGGAGCTGGCCTGTAACACAATGGTGAGCAATGAGCCCTGTCCTTAGCCTGTAGATCCAATATTTTTATAAAGGAGACATATATATATATATATATATATATATATATATATACACACTGTTATCCAGTTGATAATTTCCCAGTTTGCAAACATATTTCTATTCTGATTTATGTCATTGGATCATCATCCAAAGTACCCTAACACACACACACACACACACACACACACACCCCAGATCATAATGTTTTTGATGCCTCAATTGAAATCTGTCCTAACCTTACATTTTGACTTCTCTAGTCTTTCTCATTGGTCATGGGAGATTAAAAAGTATGAGTGATATTTGTAAATGACACAACTACCTGTTAGAATACACCTCTAAACTTAAAGCATTAAGAAGTTAAAATCATGTAAGACAGAATGATTTAAATTAGATAAAGTAAATAACTGGCTTGGTTTATTATTTCATGTAGTTCAGCTAGCTACATGGCTTCATATTAGTAATAATTATAATGGCACCTTTACACTGAATGCAGCATGAAAGAAAAAGTATATAGGAAAAAAGAATTATGATGGTTGACATGAAGCTGTAAGAAATGAAATCACCATTAAAATATGCAAATTCAACTGTATGTAAGTTACTGTTGCATAATGACAGATTCAATCCCTTCCCACAGAATGCTCCATAAATTATGTCACTGAAATGTCACCTCTGAGAAACAACATTTCTGCTCATCCTTTCACACAAAACAAAATCTTAATAAGGGCTAAATTTAGAAGAGTTGGGTGACTAGCTGTACTCCACACATTCTGTGATTGCTTATGAGTATTTATCAATGACACTAGATTATAAATCCTCCAAACACTAATACTCCTTCAAGTATCTATTTTAATATATGATGAGGAGAATCAGATTCCCTTTGACTTCATTTCTTCAGCTTTTTAATTTTACTTCACTATTCCTTTATTCTTTCAACAAATAATAAAAATTTGTGAAAAGAATACCAAGGCCAATTGTTTACATAACATCAAAAAAAGTTTTCACTATCCTGTCTTTGTATTTTTATTCCCTTATATTTTGGACTGAATATTTGTGTCCTCCTGCTATGGATTAAAAACTGGTGGTCAACCTAACACCAGCTGAATTAAATCATCATGGTGCTGAGTGTAGATGGTCCACTTGAGGAAAGTTGTCAGCATAAATAGAGATATAGAGAAGAGCTAGCATTGTGGCTTCTCCTAAGTGTTGCTGTTTCAAGCCACTGGGTCTCCTGGAGGAGGTCATCATGACTAGCTTCTCCAATATGAGTTTGGCTATTATCATCATCAGAGGAGCGTGGGACCTTGTTGGTGAGAATGGCTGTCGTTCACTTTGGGGGAGCTCTGGTGCTTACATTGAACATCACTTCTTGGTTCCAGAGGGGAAGATGTGTGTTGTTTAATCCCCAGGAGAAACCTGTCATGCTGGCTTTCTGGCATGTACTGGACTGTTAGTGTCAGAGGAGCTCAGGACCTCTGTGTCGCGGAGGATGGCTGCAGTACTTTTTAGGACATCCCTGGTCCTGCACTTGACTTCTTGGCTTCAGTGTAGAACCCTCAACCAATTGGCACAAGTCCTTCATCTTGCTGGCATAGACTTTCTAGCTTCCACTGCTGACCTTTGGGCCTTACCAACACAGATCCATAAAATAGACTGCATGAGTCCTTCGGTGGGCTCATAGACTTCCAGTTGGACTCGTGGGAGGCATTGTCATGAACTCTAGGTTTTCATCTGGACATGCAGGACATTGCTGTGGGATCCAGGCCTTTGGCTGAATATTCCAAGTCTTTAGTGTTGTGGACAGATTTCCTGCACTTGCTTGTGTTTAACTCTGGGTGACCATCATAAATAATATTATAAATTCTGTGTCCTGATTGTAATTGTTCTCCTCACAATCCTTGACTGCAACACTCCTCAAAATTCAACTGTTAAAACCCTACCTTATCCCATGTAGAGATATTAGACAGTACAATCTTGGAGAATGTCTTGTTAGGGTTCTCTAGAGAACCAGGATCAATATAAAATACATGGATGTTTATACAAAGGGATGCGTTAGGTAGGTTTACAGGATCAGAAGTGGCAGGTCTAAGAGGGTAGTGTGTGGATACAGACAGGAAAGAATCTAAAATGGCCACCAGGACAATGGACAGCCAGAGGGTCCAGCAGCAGTTAAAAGTTGAAAACCTGGAATCTCATAGTAGGTACTATGAGGAAAGCTGAAGAGTCTGAGTTGAAGGGTTAAATTCTGTGCTGGAAGACTGAAATAACTGGAGATCCAAGTCCAAAGGCAATAGCAACATAGAGATCTTCTCCAAAAAGGGAACATTACTTATTATTTTATCTAGACTACAAGCAGATTAGCTGGTGCCACCCACATCCCAGTTGAGCTTTTCCACTCATTTTGTTGGCCTATATGTCAGTTACCTATATGCAATTACCCATTTCTTAATCTGCTAAGTAATCTATTAGTTCCCACTCAAGTAGACATATCACAATTAACAATCACAGAGAGATAACTAGGGTTCAATGATAATAATTGTGGAGCCATTGTGGATGGAATGAGTACCCTTGTAAGTCACGGACAATCTTGCTTTCCACTCTTCTCCGTGTTTGTGAAGCCACTGCCTGATGTAGAAGACCACCTTCACCAGAGGCTGGCTATGCCAACCACATTATCTTGGACTTCCAGCCTATGGAACTGCTATATATAAATTTATGATTTTATAAGATACTTGTATTTTTATGGCAGTCCAGGCTAAGACACCTTGTTTTTGATAATGGTTCTTACACATATCATAGTTTTGATCAATGTTATATATTGAATGGCTTTTGCTTTGTTTTGTAAGGCTATTTGAGACTGTTATCATTACTTTTAAGGCAACTTTTCAGATTTTTCTTGATTCAACAACAACTATGATGCATTCATATTATACATAATTGTGGCTTACTCATTTTTACAGAGTATACTAACATAGTACTTATGTTTTATTGTTTAGCATTCTCCTTTTGGTTCTTTGCATGCTGTAATGTTTTTCTTTGTGAAATTATGAACAGTGATGCTACAAACACTTTATACATATTTTTTAGTGCACTGAAACAATATGTCACTTTAGTTTATATACAGAAGAACTGCTAGGTAATAAGATGTGAGAATGCCTCTCACCAAGAGTGTATGAGAGCTTATTGATACACCTCTCTCCAATAGTCATTATTATCCTACTTTTAATTGCTTTGAGCAAAGGAAGGTAAAATGGCATTTTCTGCAGTTCATGATTTATAGTAAACTGATCACATTAAATTAGCTATTCCTTTATGTGCTCTTGTCTAATCGCTTCTCAGTAGGTTTATTAACACCATTGTACTAAGCAGCTTAATAGCGAGTAATTGATCCTAGAAACAGTTTTAATTCTAATCTGGTTAGTAGAATGTTAGTTTTCTTTCAAGCTCAACACATTACAGACATTCTTTTCATAATCTTTGACCTATGCAGTACAGGTGATCTATTTGACTACAATGTATGAGGTATGATCAAAACACTTGGTGAGTACTGAAATAAAAAATTGCTACAGTAAAAGACACATTGCCATAATCCCCTCAAAATACTCCCCCTCTCTTCACACACATACACACACACACACACTGCACTGACCTCATCATTTTTATCACTCTGAAGCATTTCCATAAGTCCTCTTTCGTGAGTGTCTAATTTGCGCTGTTGTGGTTGCTTTAACAGTCCAGTTACTTCGACACATTCACCTTTCATGGTGATGCTGGCATGGGGGAAGAGCCAGAAGTCTCAGGATGCCACATCTAGTGAATAAGGGAGATAAAAACACATCATAGTGCTTTTTATTTGATAGTTGGTCAGTGAGGGGACATCAAAAACACACTGAATGTCTAAAGTAAGAATTGTATTACAGTAAAAGACACATTGGCAATAATCTCAAAACTGCCCTACTCACTTAGCACACACCTAACCAATCATTCTTGGCAATGTGTCTTTACTGAAATGAAATTTTATCATTTAAACAGTCACTGACTCTTTCATTCACTTTTGTACTTCTGTGTTCATCACCTAATGACTCTAGAAATTCCCAGAGTGAACCATGGTGTATCTCAAAGGGGCAAAATATATTTTCTTCAGATGAAGAAATGAGTTCTAACTTGGTAGGTTAGGCTTATGAGAAAATAGAACACTGCATGTAGACTGACTGCATATTAGTATCTATTCCTTGGTTGGTGTTTTTTCTATGCTTTAAAATATATGATTCCTTGGGGGCTGAAATATGCAGATCAACATTAGAGACCATGAAGAGAAGATTATTTCCTTTTTTTCCTATTATATAAACAATTTAATTCTTGGAGGACATAATTGATAAAATAACTCAAGTAATGAAAAGCTTCTTAGGAAGCTATAAATTGCTGTTCTACTAATGGTCTCTGTTCTCTGGTGGTAGCACAGAGCATTTACAATGTGTCCCACTTACTCCTGTGAAAATACCGATTCCTCTTCACCCTGTACAAAAGGGTTGTGAGGGCTCATCTGACATGCCCCACATTTTCTTCCTTTGGGTATCAAATATCAACAAATTGCCATCTTGGGCAATTACAAAACAAAAACACCACTAGGAAACAAAATATTTAAGATCCAGAATCACAGACTTACGGCAGATACACTGTCTTTTGCCTAAATTCTAGGGACGCTGTACTGCTTGTGGGCCTGTGCCATCTCTCCAAGTAAAATGATCATATATTTTTATCTCAAATGATAATATGGTCCCTTTGGGGAAAATGTAGAAATTATGTAATCAAATTCAATTACTAGCCTCTGAAAACAAAAGACTTTTCCTTCTTGTAACTAGAACTTACTTGCATTTTTGGCAAAAATAATAGCAATAGATTTGTTTCTGGAAGTCATATCCTTGTATTTTCCTATGTGCTAACTGGCACAGGGTTGTTTCATTGCTTTGTAGGAAACAAAAATTGATATTCCAGTTGCAAATGGTATCTCTTTCCAGACTATCCTTATATCAGTTTAAACAATAAATAATTGTAAGATCTATTATATCTTTCACTTTATAGTTTTATGCTTTAAAATATTTGTAAGAACCAAATAAAGTCAGTCAACCAGTATAATGCATTTGAGCATCTTATTTCTTTTTTATCAATTGAAAGTTTTGTGATTATCCCTAGCTTAATTGGATTGCCATCTAGAAACAGAAATTAACATTTTTGTAAATGAAACAATAAAAATCGGTTATATCATCTATTTTCATTCAGAGTACCCATTATTGATGTGCAACTTGTCTTAGGGCATCTTTTTTTATACTTTGGGCTTCTCGTATGAGAAAAACTATGTTATGTTTAAGCTTGTGTGTCTGATTTATTTCACTTAATATTATAGTCCCAAGATGTGTCTATTTTTTCTTTATTTTTATTTTATTTTATATATTTTTTTATTTTTTAAAGTAGTAAAATACCACAGAACAAGAAGTGACAAAGCCAATTGAGACAGTGTAGTGAAATAGGTACAGAACCTCACAGCAGGTTACTGGGATAATAGTAATAGATACTATAGTATATCTCGTTTTCTTCATAATAGTTGTTATTTCAATCAGGCATATCAGAATCAAAGGAAATACAGAACATTATAGAACTTATCAAAACAGAATATTAAATAGAGCAATACCATTAATCAGAACAAAGCAAAATAGTGATAAAAATATTTGCCTTCAAAGAGATGGTAGAAGGAAATCCCCCTTATTTTCTATATTGCGTATAGTCAATCTCCCAAGAGATGCTCAGATCTCTGGCTCCCACTTGCTAACAGGAGGATGGATGTTTCAATCTCAACCTGTGTACCGGTAGGCTCACAGCCACTTACCAGGGCGGCAAGCTGGTTGTTTGGTTTCCCAGCGCCCTAAGTTCCAACATGGCTTGGATCTCAGGAGACGCTGATGGTTCTCACCCTGGGGCAGCCGCTGCTTGCCAGGCCACAGCCACTTACTAGGGCAGCAAGCTGGTTGCTTGGTTTCCCAGTGCCCTAAGTTCCAACATGGCGTGGATCTCAGGAGACACTGATGGTTGTTGCCCTGGGGTGGCCGTGGCTTGCCAGGCCACAGCTACTTACCAGGGCAGTGAGCTGGCTACTTGGTTTCTGAGCACCCTTCTTAGGGCATCTTTAAAGTGTATAATAATTTGTCTTCAATAAACTCAAAGAATCTTCACAATAATAACAGAATGGTATATGACATAAGTAAAAAAGAAATAGGTAAATCAATCATAGTTCTAAGTGGAAATTTGGCAATGGAGTAGTACCTTGTTATCATTCTCCAATTAATTATAGTAACATCACATCCAAAGAATCAAACCATCCCTGACATGTGCTTTATGAGAAGGAATGTAGCAAGTATTCTGAATTCTGACTCATGGTTAGGTCATATAAACCTTCACTTTACATTTTCTATGGTAAATTATTACGAAGCAGTTCAACCAACCAGCAAATACATATGTACAACCAGCAAATACCTATCAATCATGGGCTAGCCAGCACTTAGAAAGAAGCTAGCAAAAAAAAAAATTGCTATGGCCAAAAGGCCTACAATTTACATGAAAAAGTATGACTGAAAGGTAGTTTCATATTTTTCAAATGTGAATTCTTTTGCTCTTATATATCTTGCCTCTCAGTGTATTTATCACAAACACAGTACAGGAAGTATTAGTTCTATAGAATATAAAGATATCAATAATATAATTCTTCCCTCTTGAAGGAGGATAATTTAATGTCTACTAGAAATATAAATATATGTATACAAATAATCCACAATGATAACACTATGATTTAGGTTGGGGAAAAAAAATCAAAAATTCACAGTGCTTAGTGCACAGCTTGACATGTAGAAAGCTTCATTAATTGTTATTGTTGTAGTTGCATGTTAAACATCTCCCAAAGGTCCGTGTGTTAAAGACTTAGTCTGCAGGCTGGTACTATTGGGAGGAGGTAGAAACTTTAAAAAGTGGAGCTTAATGGGAGATCTTTAGCTTACTGGGGGCACATCCTTGCAGGAGATTTTGAAAATTCATCCCTTCCTTTTCTCTTTGCTTCCTGGTCATAAGTTAAGTGGTTCTGCTCTAAGATTGGCCCCTGTCACAAGGTTCTCCTGTTACTAGGCCCAGGCCATAAATCCAATTGATCAAAGCATGGAGTCTCTCAAACTACGAGCTGAAATAAACCTTTTTCTTTCACAATTATCTTAGGTATGTGTTATATTGATAAAAAACCAAATAATTACTGTTGCTTTTTATTATTACTGTTGGAGGTAGGCCTGTGAAATATGCAGTGCTTTGTCAAATGGAGAACAGAGAGAAGGGCATGATTTCTTTTACCATTCACTGATATCTCTAAAGCTGTTTGCCTGCAGTTTCTACCTCTCTTCTAAACTTTAGATCTGTTATTGTTCAGACCTAATATGTACCCCCAAATCCTCATGTGTTCAGAGTGGGGTGAGTGGAAGGTGATTGGATCATGGATGTTTTATACTCATCAGTGCATTAGTCCACTGAAGAATCCAGAGCTAAGTATCCTGTTACTAGTTGGGGCCTCATCAAAAGAAAGTGTGCACTGGAGGCCCAGTAAGAAGGGAAGGTCCCACTCCCTCTGCTTTTTGCCCTCTGTTTCCTGGTCACTGTGATGTGAGCCTTCAACTCTTCCATCAGGCAATTTCTGCCTTGAACTAAACCTTAAACCAAAACATATCTCTCCTCCTTCAGCTTGTGCGTGTTGGCTGTTGTATCCCAGAAAACAGAAAAGTGACTAAGACCAGATCTATTCTCAACAGTATGTGGGTAACAGCAAACAGGCAATGGTTTAGGGATACAGGAAAGAGAGAGATTAGCCCATCAATCCTATGCAGAAACACGAGACTCAGGATATGATCTTATATAGGAAAGAAAGACATTAACCCATCAGTCATGTATAAAAAGAGAAGATTTAGGATACAATTTTGAAGATCCTCTAAATTTTAAGGATAATACAGAAAGAAAAATCAAGAAGAAAATATAAGTAAATCAGTCAAACATAGTAAAACATTACAGACTCCGAGTAAAGGTCAAGATTGAGAGCAGAGCAGATGCATTTATAAAATCAGACAGACAACTTCGCACAAGTCATAGGGTGAGCATCATTTTTTTCCTACTTTGAGGCATAACCAGATATAAGCACAAAATAGTCTTTTTTTAATCGGTACTGGGGATTGAACTCATGACATCACGCTTGAAAGGCAGGCGCTTATGCCGCTGATCTAAACCCCCAGCCCAGAGCACAATATATTCTTAAAGTGCCCAAAGTTCTAACAAAGTATAATAATAGTTACTTTCTACCCCAATTTCTCCTAAACAAAGCACATTTCATCATTCTTGGAACTTAAAGGATTGTTTTGGATATACTTCTCATCAACAATTGTACAGTGATTTAAATTCTTCAAATAAAATCAACAGCTGTTGAGGGCATTGATGCTTATATTGCAGAGCTGTGCCATCTGTTTAGGCAGAGAAATTCACTAGATTTCTAATATGACATATGTCATGATCATGTCACATGTGGAGCCCACTATAAATCCCCTTGGCAATGTCCTTGGAGAAATCAAAATTAGCATTTACAAGGATTCAATAAAAGACCTCATCCTATGAGATGATATTGCTGTGTATTACTGAAATTATTAAAAAAAAATAATGTTTTGTATAAATGTCCAGGCCACCCAGGAAGAAATGTTAATGCTAAGAGCTGCTGTTGTAAAATCTAGAGACATTCAGATTCACGGCCTTCAATTCCAGGTGTCGGCACTTTGCATTGCCTTGAGTTCTTTACCATGTTTCTTTCACTTTACCTTCAAGGGTTGTATTAAAACTTTCACTTCTCCTTAAAAGCCTGATTTAATGCCTCCTCCCTTGTTGGGGACGAAGAATTCACAATGATTGGTTTTACACAATTCCCTAAGGGATGAACGGAAGCTTGGGATTATTGGTATTCCCCTTTTGAAGTTTCTCATTATCTCATTAGGGCTTGGCTATCCCCTCCAATTTACTAAAAGTGAAATTAAGACTAATTAAATAATGCTGATGGGATGAGAAATAAATGATATATACATTAGTTTAAGGGTTTTGCAAAATGTTATAAAGCATATAGTAATGATGGTTGCACAACTCTAAACCTACTATAAATTTATAGTAAATAAAAACAGAAACATAAAAACCAACATTAAAGTATTTTAATCATCTTTGAAAAAGGCAGAAACTAGGCATCAGGGATTAAAGGGTGAAATGTGTGTGTGTGTGTGTGTGTGTGTGTGTGTGTGTGTGTGTGTGTGTGAAATGAAGATTGAATCCACTGCCTCATGCATGCTAGGCAAATGCAACAGACTACATCCCAAACCTGGTAAAATGAATTAATAGCTTCAAATACTCACAGTGCATCCAATAAATCTATGTTATGGTTTATATTTTGATGTCCTCCCAAAGTCTCATGTGCTCAGAGGTGGGGTTTTTGAAAGAGACTGGATCATGGGAGAAGCACAGATGATGTCGAGGTGGAAGGTGAGGTCTGGTTGGAAGAGGCAGGTCACTGGGGGGTCCTAGTTCCTCCCAGTCTGCTACCTGACTTCCATAAGGTGAGCAACTTTCTTTTGTCAGAACCTTCCATCCCTCTCTCTGCACTAGAGTAACTAATTATGGAGTGAAAACATAGCCTAAATTAGTTTCTCCTCCTTTAAATTATAGATATTGGGAAGTGAAATCTATTTGTGTTGGGTGTGAGTGTATGTGTGTGTGTGTGCGTATGTATGTATGTGTGTTTCATTTGTCTTTATTTCTGGGGAGAGAAAATAAAAGTAGGAATTTGGGATGCAATTAGAATTTTGGAGATTTTGTAGAATTTATAAAAGCTGCAATGCTTCTTTCAATGTGGAATACAAAATTTTAAGGTACAATAAAATGGTTTATATTTAAAAAGCTAAGGTAGATGGGATTGTTAAAGAAAATACTTCAAGTAGAGAAGAAAATTGAAACAAGTCAGATATATTTAATATGGAATTTTGGAAGTGATAGAATCAACATTATAAGTAAAATTCCTCTTAAAAATCTCAAATCACAATTATATTTTTCATGAGATTGATCTTGGGTTTCTAAAATTGGTTTCAAATGTAGCCAGGCTTTCTTTTCATATAAAACATGAATTATAGAAACATTATTATTTTGCAAGTTAATTGGGTTTCTTATATTCCCAGAATGTATTGGATTTACCCAATAAACTATCATGGGAAACATTCTATAAGGGGAATATAAGTGACTTAGGGATCAAATTTTTTTCTTTTTTTTTCTGTTTGTTTTCTATACATCCTAGTAAACATTTTAAATAAGCACCAAAAATTGTTCCTGGGATTAAATACAGAAAGCTATGAAGAAAAAATTGAGGAGAAACAGCCAGCCCAGACCCCACATACATGCTGGTTGTCAATGAGACTCCCTAGACGGTAGCCAGTATAAAGCAGAAGAGCCAGGCAGCCAGCCACAGCTGGAGAAGCCTGCACCACACAACACTGAATCCTGGGGAACCTGGGTTAGGAGAAATCCATGTGCCTGACCCATTCCCCTACACTGTGGGTGGGTAGCCAATGTAGAAAGTAGTTGGGACCCCACAACTTTCTTATCCAGAAGAACCCAGGAAAATGTCAAGATGAAGGACCATAAGGCAATCTCTGGCCGCCAGAACAAGTCCAGGAGACAGGGACATGGCAGAAAGCAGAAGTCACACACCTAAAATTTCTTGGATGGTGGCAACTGAAGTAAAGAAACTACTTCATGAGGCCTTAAAAGAAATCTGGTCAGAAATAATATCACAGGTAAAAGAAGAAACAACAAGTACAA
The DNA here is from genome assembly GCA_004027455.1 of Hydrochoerus hydrochaeris. Taxonomy (NCBI): domain Eukaryota; kingdom Metazoa; phylum Chordata; class Mammalia; order Rodentia; family Hydrochaeridae; genus Hydrochoerus; species Hydrochoerus hydrochaeris. Next base: position 90,206 of record PVLA01006135.1, on the reverse strand, counting down.
TAAAAGGGTTGCTGAACATATCTAAAGACACAGATTTAATAAAAGAGGAGCTTAGGATAATGAGGGAAACCTTGAATGAACAACAGGATGGCAGCTAGTGATCATGAAAGCAAAGAACTCTTAAAAATGACAAGGAATCAGGAAATAACAATTCAACAGCTGCAAGATGATCACTTTAAAACTAATTTAAAGTGATACATGTCAGTGAAAAAGCAGGGGTCAACACAAATGACATAAAATGTCCATTCACAGAAGTAATAGCAGAAAACTTCCCAAGTAAAGGGAAAGGACATGACATACAGATAAGACCTCCAACTATACATAACCAAAATAAATCTACACCCAGTCATACAATAATCAAGATCCCAGAAATTCAGCACAAGAACAGAATATTAAAGGCTATTAGAGAAAAGAGAGAGATCACTTCTAAAGGAAAACCCGTAAGAATTACGACAGACTTCTCAACACAAATCATTAAGTCAAGAAAATCTTAAAGCAATTCAAGTCCTGAAAGGAAACAGCTTCCAACCCAGACTGATGTACCCTGCAAAACAATCTTTCAAAATTAATGGAGAAATAAGATATTTCCTTGACAAAGAAAAGCTGAAGGAATTCATGACCACCAAACCAATCCTACAAAGAGGAGAGAAATAAAAATAATCATGGTTCCAGGAATAGCAGCAAAGTGGGATCACTGAGTGAGGCAGACAATTAAATGGAGGGGAAAAGTAGGGAGACAACAGCAAGTAAAAAGCATAGCAGAGATGACCCAGTGCATGTTGGTCATAACCATTAATGTAAATGGCCTTGATTCACCAGTAAAAAGAAGTAGGCAGAGTAGATCAAGACACAAGATTCATCAATATGTAGTATACAAGAAACACATTAACTCAAAAAGAAATTAATATATTGAAAGTCAAAGGATAGAAAACAATGTTCCATGTGACAGGGAACCAGGAAAAAGCAGGGAGATAGCTTGCCCATCAATCACAGAATGGATAAGAAAGATATGACACTTTTATACAATGGAAAGTGACTCAGCTATAAAGAAGGATAATCATGAAGCTCTTTGGGTAAATGGATGCAACTCATGATCATTCTTTTTCGTGAGATGGTTCAGACTCACATATGAACATCATGTTGTTTCCCTAGGAGGAAAAATTGAAAGAGTTAGTGGAATCCAAAATGTACAATAGATACTGTGAAAATGAAAGGGGAGGAAATGTGTAAAAAGGGAAGATGGTAGCCACTGTTAATTACCCATTATTTTGTTTTAAAGTCCTGTATCATTTTCATTGTTTTTTTTTTCATTTGTTTTATTCTATTTTTTGGTTCAATTTTATTATATTGGATGGCCATGGGCAGCTATTTTGAGGATAAAATATACTATAGTAGGCACTGTCAATTTCCTATTATCTGGTTTTGAGGTTTTGTATCACTTTTATAGTTTTGTTTTGATTGAGCATATTCTGTTCTGTTTTACTTGATTTGATTATGTATTAGGGTAAGGGCAGCTATTTTCAGATAGCAAGAGAATTTATGGCAACCATTGTAGATTTCCTAATGTTTTGTTTTGAAGTTCTATACCACTTTCACTGTTTTATTTTGATTGTTTTTATTCTGTTTTATTTCATTTGGTATTATTCTCTTAAAATTAAAAAAAAATAAAAATAGAAAAATTTGAGAAACAGAAAGAAAAAAACCAAAAATCTGAAGACCGTTTCTCTAGCTGCTGAGTGGCCTCAGTGGGCACTGTGAATACTGTGAAGATTTTCTTCCCCTGAGTTTTTCTCCTAAGGTACTAATAACCTGCTTTCTTCTCTTCCAGGGTTTTACTTGGTCTGTCTTTCTGTGACAGAAGAAGAAAGTGCTCTACTGGCTTTTTCTGAATAATCCAGTCCCTTGTGCTCACCACCATATACACTTCAAGAACTGGCTGACATGCTCCTCCTCTGAGTTAGAACACTTCCCTTCTCTGACATACCTTTCTGCTTCTCTAGTTTTGTGCATGAACACAAACAGAAAAGAAAGGAAGGAACATCTTAGCTCAAGGAACAACCTGAACAAGAAAGAATCTGAAGAGACAGTGTTTTTTCATTCCCCATAATCACCACAGACACATTGGTTTACCTCTCCTGCACCAGGTCCAGCCTTATGCTATGATTCCATTCAAAGCTGACAGAAATGGGAGCAAGGGATCTTCTGCGTGGGTATTTCCATGCATAAGAAGAGAGTCCATATGCAGAAAAGCCATCTGTCATTGTCCCAACCTATATATCTTACAAAAAGTTTCACTGGCTTTACTAATATATGCAGATTCACTCAACTGATTTAAATTTTGTTATTATCACTGTCATTGTCAACAGACACATCAAGGGTATCTTTATCTTTGTCAACGGACAGTCTATGGATATTTCTGGAGAAGTGCATTGAACTACATGGTAAAGGATCCAAGATGCCCTGGAGGACATTTTAAATAAATAGTGTGAAATAGCTAAAGTACAAACTTGAAAGAGAAAGGGAAGGAAAGTTTAAGAAATTAATAATTGGCTAATGTAAATGGCCTTGATTCACCAATAAAAAGAAGTAGGCAGAATAGATCAAGAAACAAGATTCATCAATATGGACACTATCAAAATGGACACTAAAGCAGTGAGACTGCAAACAGATCTGTTCTCATTCTTCACTAATATTAGTAATCAGATGTCATTTACATATATAGATATCAATTTACACATGCTGAAGACAGAAAAGATGATAGCTGATAGATTGCAAACACCATGAAAAGGAAGATAATGATCAATATATAGGTATAGATATCTATACAGCGACATTCATAGATCTTTATCCAGACCAACATTTATAGACACCAATGTCAAAAACTTGTTAGTATCTCTTCATCTATTTATTATGATAAGTGAATAATAGCTTTGATTTCACTGATTAGGAACTTTCTCAAAACATCACTTGAAATTCCTAAATCAAATTTGGGCTTTATGGCTACAGATTTGCAGTAATCTTGTATCAAATTCAGGCAAGAGTAATAACCTATTCTGACTTACTGAGTGAAGAAATGTCAAGGTTAAATACAAACTACTAAGAAAGGATGTAAATAGAGGCCTAATTTTATTTGCAAGCCCCAAAGTAGTATGAGTACAAATGAATAAATTAGCTCCCCAAAAGTCTCAATCATTAGCCTGAATAGTGGGAAACAAGTGAACCCAGATAATGTGCAGATCTGAATCACTGGTCAATAAATGAATTTTCAGAACTTCTGGGAAGATGGCAAAGTGGTACAGCAAGAGCCTTAGTGTCCAGACACGGGACTGTAGCATTGTGATGAAGGAAAGGAGGGAAGTGGGTACCCAGCACCCAGGAAGGATCTGATGTGAGAATTGAAGCCCATGAGATCCAGGAAGGATCTGATGTGAGATCCAGGAAGGATGTGAGAATTGAAGCCCATGAGGAGACTGAGAAGAGAGACTTCAGTGAAGAAAAGGGGGAGGCAGCACTTTCTCCCTGAGACTGGACTCACTGCATGGGGGAGTGGCTCAAACCTGAGACACACAGTAACTACTGGTGACCCCAGAGACCTCCATGGAGAGATGCACCACGGGAGTGGACGGCAGTGGCTGGTGAGTTATTTGGGTTCAGATGTTCCCTAGAAAAAGGCAATTGGCCAACAGGTACCTTAGAGAGGGACCAGCTGAGCTCAGAACTCAGAGCAGCATTAGGTCAGGCTGCTGAGTTCAATTTAGGAGATGAGGGATACAAATTCAAACCAACAGAGAGCTGAATTCAAGCCAATAGGAAAGTCAAAGACTGTTCAATGGCTGAACAAATCTGTTTGTAGTCTCAAACCCAGAAACCAGCCTGAATCCAGAAACCAGCTGGTTTTTTGGGATTAATCAATTCAGATCTGTACTGTGTTTATCCACATTGTCTACAAGCGACAGCAGAGACACATCTTGAAGAAGACTTTTGTTTTCTTATTTTATTCTTCTTTTTTCTTTCTTTTTATTTTGTTGCTTTGTTGTTTTGTTATTTCTTTACTGTTGTTGTTTTTTATATTAGTGTGAACACAGTTTATAGTTTTATTGTTATTGTTCCATTCTTGTTTTCACTTTGTCCTTCTCTCTTTCCCTCCAGTCTTCTTCACCGGTTTCTCAAAGTTTATGTGATCTTCCTTTATCCTTCAGCCTAGTTACAAAGGTATCCCTATTCCTCTATTTTTCTTTTATTGCCTCTTAACCCCCTTGAATTTTCTCCACTGAGGGTAAAATTGCTATATTGAGGGCTTTTTTCTTTTCTTTCTCTTTCTTTCTTCTTTCTTTCTTTTTTTTAAAATTTTTTATTTAAAGGGATAAAGCAGAAAAAGGAGAGAAATATTACAGAATTTCAAAAAAAACATAAACAGTAAGAAATCACTAGTTGATAAATTACATATTGCTCTTTTAGAAATAGTTATTCAAGTTACAAAATTAAAGCGCACAAAATGGACACTCAAGCAGTGAGACTGCAAACAGATCTGTTCAACAATCCAACAAGAACCTAGAAATATGGTCATCAATCCCACACATCTAAACATACATGCAGCTGTATCTTTTATAGCACTTCCTATTTCCTCTTTTTTTAAATAGCAATTATATATTTTTAAAATTTTATTTAAAAAGAAGAAAAAAAGGGTAGCTTTCTTTTTTCCTCTCTCTCTCTCTCTCTCTCTCTTTCTTTTTTGACACACAGATTCACTATGAAATTCAGGCTGGCCTTAAACTCACTTCGTAACCCATGCTGGTCTTGAACTTGTAGCAATCCTTTTACCCCAGTCTCCTAAGTGCTGGGATTATAGGCAAGGACTTATTTACTAAATATAATTTTCTGGTTCATTTTAGATTTTGGTATACAACCAAAAACCTAGTCCATGTGGTTAACAATGGCAAATTAGTAGTTACCACAGTTTGTCATTTTCTGGACTGTGTTGGATGCTATTGTTATTGATGACTGTACCACTTTAGCCAAGGTCACACAGTTGTTCTAATCAATTGTTCTTCTTAGTATACCAAGACTGAGATTGACTAATATTCATAAAAAATACTATAGGCTAGTGCCAAAGTATCAGGGACTAGGTCAAGTAGGCATTAACTTCTTATCCCCAATAAATTGAAGAGGTGGGATCTTGCCACAGACTCAAAATGCAAAAGCCAGGTACACCTGGAACACATCTCTGAGAAGTAAGTATTTCCTAAGAATTCTGAATCCTAGCAATACAGCTACTAACCATAAGCTATTTACAAACCATTGACCCAGAAATTAAACTAAAAAAAAAAGAAATAGAAAAATGCGAAGACAGTTAAGCAAGATGCAGCTCCAGACTTCCAGCTCACCAGAGGCAAACCCAAGGTGCAATGAGGTTGAACAATCTGAAAAACAACCCACCTGGACTCTCTGAAGTGGTAGCAGTGAAGAAACAAAGCAGATAAATAAGGCTCTAGAAAAAATCAAATCAGAAATGATTTCTCAAGGAACAACAGTAGCTGTGAAGCAGAAACAGACAGAGGAATTTAGGAAAATGATGAAAATCATAGACAGCCAAAACAGATATTCGGAAGGTCAAAAATTCTACTGAAAGTATATGCAGCAAAATGAGCCAATCTAAAAACAAAATATCAGTTAAAGAAGACAGGACTACATTTAGTGCTCATGAAAAGAAAGATTTTTTAAAACAGCAAGGGAACCTGAGAAATCAATCCTGCAGGATCTAGATGATGCAAAGAAGAATAATACAAGGTTGATCACAGTCAATGAAAAATGATAAAATGCCACAAATAACATAACAAATACCTATTCATAGGATTATGGCAGAAAATTTCCCAAGCCAAGAAAAATAATTTGACAGGTGAGACATATAGAACTCCAGCCAACCATAATCCAAAAATAATCAACACCAAAACATATAATAGTCACCAAGATTCTAGAAAATCAATACAAGAGCAAAATATAAAAAGCTTCTACAGAATACAAACAAATTACATATAAAGGAAAGCACATCAAAATCACACCTTGCTTCTCAACATAAACTCTCCAGTTAAGGGACCTTGAAGTGAAGTATTTCAAGCCCTAAAAGAAAACAAACTCCAATACAGAATGTACCTCACAAAACTATCTTTCAAAATTGGTAGAGAAATAAATTCTTCAATAACAAAGTATACCTAAGGAAATTCACAAACACCAAACCAGCACTCAAAACTGTGCTGATGGATGTTATAGAAAGAAGTAACAAGGAACAACATCAAGCAACAGGCAAGCAGCAGAATGAAAACATCAAGCAAGGCAAGCAATTAAACAGAAGGTTTAAAAGAAGAAGTCAAGAACAGGAAAATAACATGATAAGGATAAAACAATACACCAATGTTAATAGCTTCAATTCACCAATCAAAAAAACAGACTGGCTGAATGAATCAAGAAGCAAGATGCGAAATATACCATACACAAGAAACACAATCAATTCAAAATGAGAAACTCATAGACTGAAAGTCAAATGCTGGAAAACAGTACTCCACGAGACAAGATCCTGATCCTAATTTCAGACAAACTGGATTTCAAGACAAAATTGATTAAGAGAGACAAAGAAAGTCACTACATACTTGTAAAGGGAAAAATTCAAGAGGAAAAAACAATACTCATAAATAAATATGCACCAAAACCAGTACACTCAACATTATAAAATAAGTATTAACAGTCATGAAAAATCAGGTAAGTAGTAATACAGTTGTAATTGTGGGTTCAATCCTGCACTGTCACAAATAGATCAATCAGACAAGAATTAATAAAATATTAGAACTGAGTCAAACTTTTGAACAAATATAGTAGATGTCTACAGAGTATTTCACTTACAACATCAGAATACTCATACTTCTCAGCTACACATAGGATATCCTCCAAAATAAATCACACATTAGTTCATAGAACATGCTTAAATAAATGCAAATGATTGAAATTATCCCACATATATTATCAGATCATAGTGCAATGAGATTGGAAATCAATGACAAGAAAACACAAGAACTTTATAAACATATGGAAATTAAACAGCACACTCCTAAACAATCAGTGGGTCACAGATGAAATTAAAGAAAAATTTAGAGAGTTTCTACAGTTAAACAATAAATTACAAGACACAATGAAAGTGGTTCTATGAAGGAAATGTATAGCAGTGAATACTCCTATCAGGAAAACAGACCAAGCTCAAATAAACAACTTAGTGTTGAACCTTAAGATTCTAGAAAAAGAAGAACAAGTCAAGCTTAAAGCTCATGCCAGAGAGTACAATTAGAGATCAAAGCAGGAAGCAATTCAATGAAGACAAAGAAAATAATGCAAAGAGTCAATTAATCAAATAATTGGTTCTTGGAAAGATTAAATAAATTAACAAAGCTTTAGTCAATCTTAATTTGTAAAAAATAAAGAAAATACTCAGACCATGCAATTAAGAATGAATACGGTGGAATTACAACACATTTTGCAAAAATCCAGGAGATTATCAATACCTACTTCAAGAACCTGTATCCTAATAAGATGGAAAGCACAGAAGAAATGAACAGATGCTTGGATACATATGAATTACCAAAGCTATACCAAGAAAATATAAAAATTCTAAATAAACCAATGTCAATCAATGAAAATGAAGATGTAATTAAAAACCCACCAACAAAGTAAAGCATAGTCCCTGATGGAATCACCGCTGAATTCTATAAAATATTTTGAGAAGACCTAATGCCACTGTTTCACTATGTCTTTAATGCAATTGTAAGGGAATAATAATCTCAGATTTATTCCTGGAAGAAAGCATTACCCTGATACCAAAACCAGAGAAGTATGCAACCAAAAAATAACTACAAGTCAATCCCCCTAATGAATATAGATGCAAAACTCACTAAGATACAGACAAACAGAATGCAGCAAATAATCAAGATCATACATCATGACCAAATAGGATTCATTCCAGGGATGCAGGGATGGTTCAATACATGAAAATCAATAAATGTAATACATCATAATCAAGGACAAAAATCATGTTATCAAATCAATAGATGCAGAAAAAGCATTTGACAAGTTCCAATACCCATTCATGATTTAAAAAACCCTATAGAAAATAAAAATAGATCGTCTTTATCTCTATCTAATAAAAGCCATCTATGAAAAACTAACAGCTAACATCATACTAAATGGGAAAATTGAAATATTTCACTCTAAAATCAGCACAACAAGAAGGATGTTCACTGTCACCACTCTTATTCAGTATACTTCAGAAAACATTAACCAGAGCAATTAGACAAGAGAAAAAATACAAGGAATAAGGATAACAAAGGAAAAAGTTAAAATGCCACTATTTGTAAATGACACAATACTCCACATAGAAGACCCCAAAAGCTCCACAAAAGACTTCTAGATCTCATAACCAAATTTATTCATGTAGAAGGATACAAAGGTAACACTAAAACATCAGTAGCCTTCCTTTACAAGAATAACAAACTCACTAAAACAGAAATTATGGAAACAACATCTTTCACAATAGGATACAAAAAATTCATACATATGGAACAATCTAAGGATGGAAGTAAAAGATCTCTCCACTGAAAACTACAGTACTCTGGAAAAAGAGACATGAAGATAACAGAAAATGGAAATATATCCCTTTTTTGGATAGTAAGAACACATACAATGAAAATAACCATACTTCCAAAATTACTATACAGATTTAATGTAATTCCAGTCAAAATCCAACAGCATATTCTCATAGAATTAGAGAAAACAATCCTAAAACCCATTTGGAACCAGAAGAGGCCTAGAATATAAAAAACCATTCTGGGCAACAAAGGCAAGGTAGGGAGCATAATGATCCTTGGCTTGAAATTATACTACAAAGTTATGTGATAAAAACAGCATGGTACTGACAGAAAAGCAGACCCAAGGAACAAATCAGAAGATGTGGAAGCAACTCCAGACTTACTCATCTATCTTATCTTTGAAAAGGGAGCCAAATGTCTTTACTGCATGAAAGAGAGCCTCTTCAATAAATGGTGCTGGAAAACCTAGCTTTCTGCAAACTGCAGATGAATACTAGACTCATATCTCTCACTATGCATAAAACTAAAATTAAAATGGATGAAAGATATAAATACTAAAAGAGAAACTTTAAATCTTCTAGAAGAGAGAATAGGCAGAACTCTTGAAGGCATCAATGTAGGCAAAGACTTCATGAACAAAATCCCAGCTGTGTAGGAACTATCACAAAGAAGCAGGACCTATCACAGCAACCTGGATCTTATCAAAATAAATCACCAACAGAATGAAAAAAGCACACACAGGCTTGGAAATTTTTTTTCAGCTGTTTCTCAAAGGTCTACTATCTAAAATATATAAATAATTGAGGAAAATCATACCCCCTCAAATTTAAAGACCCAACAATGGGCATCTGACATCCATCATACTACTCAGATGAAGAATTACAAAGAGCAAATGAATAAATGAAAAAAATGTTCAACATCACTGGTCATTTGAAAAATGCAAATTAAAACAACACTTAGATTACATCTCACAGTTTATAATAACTAAATCTTGCAAAACAAGTCAAATGACTATCAACCAATGAAAAAAATGTCTATCATCAAGAAATCAACTAATAACAAATGCTGGTGAGGCTATGGGGAAAAAAGAACTCCTTCTCCATTGTTGGTGGGAGTGTAGACTGGTGCAATCTCTGTGAAAATCAGTGTAGAGATTCCTCAAAAACCTAGGACTGGAGGTCACATTTGCCCTAGCTATTCCATTTTGGATATCTTCCCAAAAGAATTAAAAACAACACACCACAGTGATAAATGTGTTCCCATGTTTATAGTGGCACAGTTTATAATAACTAAATCTTGCAAAACAAGTCAAATGACTATCAACCAATGAAAAGATTAAAAAATGTGGCATTTTTATACAATTGGGTACTACTCAAATGAGTTTTTCACACAATTGAGATTTTTATAGCTAACTGAAAACACCTTGAGACATACTTTTAAGTGAAATAAACCAAATAGGTTTAAATATTGCATTGTCTCTCTGCTGTGAGAAATTGAAATGTAAATAAGAAACATAGATATTGTAAAATACAAAGAAATTGCTCAAAAAGAATGGGGAATTAGGGAAGGGAAAAGGAAGGAGGGGTAGAGGAAAAAATAATAGAAGAAAGATAAAAAAAAATTTCATAAATCAGGGAAGGAAGGTGGGTTAAAGAAAGGGAAGGAGAATGGGAAAAAATAGAGGCATCAAGAACAAATTCCCGGTGATGAATGTGATCAACATGTGCATCTAAAATGCACCAATAAACTTAAAAAGGATTTTCCAAACAATATGTTAACACTATACACATTTTGAACAAAGAAAACATTGACAGAAACTGCATTCCTGGGTGCGGCAGTGTTACCTGCGTGATCTACTGGGTAATTAAAAAGCTTCATATTTACCCTGTGATGTATTTGTCCATCCATTTAAGAGCCATTCTATTTGCTTAAGGTGAAGTAATCCAAGTAATGTTCAAAGGAAGGAAAGGCATTTATTGGTAAAGGAAAATGTATGTTATTACTCCTTTTAGTTTTTTTTTTTTTTTTTTTTTTAGATTGTCTCACTATAAAATTCAGGCTGGCCTTGAACTCATGATAATCTTCCCGCCTCAGCCTACCCAGTGCTTGGAACCATTTCATTTTGTGTAGACATTCTCAGGAGTTAGCATTAACATACATGACATATAAATATACTAGGATGTTAAGACTTTCATGTCATTTAGAAGCATTCCAGAACTTTATTCTTTCTTATTACCAGAACACACCTGCAAGCTGGTTGGACTAACCATGGTGATGCCAAACACAGAAATAGAAAAGAGGGAAAATAACTGCTATTATGGTTTATGCTTTGATGCCCCCCCACCAAGCCTCATACAGTCATAGAGGGGCCTCAATCTGGCATTTGTGGTTGTTTTTTTGTCTAGTGCTGGGATTGGTAGTGTAAGTGCTGCATCTGCCCAAGGGCAGGTATCTGGCATACAATAGAAGAGAGAGAAAAAAGCATGTTTTGCCCTTTTCTCACTTTTCACTCTTGTCACTTGTGGCCACCATAAATGGCTGCCCCTGTGCCATGCCACCCTGCCTTGGAGCCAGGTGAGTATGGACTGAAACCTCCAAAAACTGTAAGCTAAATAAATAAACCTTTTCTTCCTTTATTTTTGGTGTCAAGTATTTTTTCTCAGCAATGAGAGAAAAGTAACCAAGACAACTGTCATTTCAGTATAAGAGGGAGTTTTTTATTGAATCCTTGTTTCTAGACTATGCTACCTAAAAACTTGGTCTGAAATCTAGGGCATCTGATAAGCAAACCCTTTTCTAAGTTATGATTCTTTCCAACCTTCTGCTTCTGGTGTTTAGCTTTAATATTCACCAGTTTCTTTGCTAAGACTGCTAATTCTAACTGCCTCGCTTACATTAAGGGTTGAATGATACAGATATAAAGTCCATTTTTGTTTCCAGATGAAAATAACTGAGACTAGATAATTTATAAAACGTGCATATTAACTTCTTACATTTCTGGAGGCTAACAAGTCCAAAATGGAGGCCCTTCTTATTGTGTAATCCCTTGGCAGAAAACAGAAAGTCAAGAAAGCATGTGACAGGTTGGCGGCCAAATCACTTTGATAACAAGCCCACTCTCATAACAGTGAAGGCATAAATGAAATCATAAATAACCATTCATGACAGCAGATTTTTAATCACTAATCGTCTCCTAAAGGTCCCACCTCTAGACACTGTTGCACTGAGGATATTTTTCCAACATACAAACTTTAAAAGGCACATTTAAAGCAGAACAGAAATACTAGGTAAATATTAGTTAATACCAGTGTTGTTTCCTCTCCTTCAAAACTTAAGATGAGCTTCCTGGCCCATGGAATTAGGTGGTCTTGGAAGAAGACCAAGGTAATAAATGTTAGAAGATCTGGCCTGTGATAAACTTACAGGGCCTCATCAGTGCAGAATGAGGATTTCCTCAAAGGCCAGTGGACATAAATCACAAATACCATGCATAAGTGAAAAAAAGTCTATGGAGCCATAATTCCAGCATAAAGCCTTTAGTCCCTATTCTATATGATGCTCTGATATTATGTCCTGACTTTTAGTATATCACTTTATTAGAATTATCAGAATAGTTTGTATATATTACTGTATCAACTAGCTTTTGTTGAATAACAAACTATTCTCAAATTTTGTAGCTTAAACCATTTATTTGGCTAATGAATCTATTGACTGGTAATCTACTCTGGGCTGGAAACTAAATTATAGGGATGAACAGTGAAGAAAGGGGGTAATAAACAAATGTAGCATCTTCACTGATTGATACCTAAACTATATCTACATCCTTATATTTTACTTGAGCAAAATAATGTAGCAAGATAATGGTTACCATAATGCCTCTTGTTGTCTTCAAAATAGCTGCCCATACCATCAGACAGAGGAAAATCAAACAAAACAGAGCACAATACAACAAATAGGAAAAAAAAAAAAACAATGAACGCAATACAGGGCTTCAAAACAAGATAATAATAAATCCAAAATAGCTATCATAATATATCTTATCTTTAAAATACCTGCCTACACCATCAGATATAATAAAATCAAACAAGACAAAACAGAATAAAACCAAACTGAACAAAGCAATGAAAATAATACAGGACTTCAAAACAAGATAATAGAGAATTAACAATGGCTACCACCTTCAGAAGGAGATCCTGCATAGATGCTATACTGCATAATGTTATCCTCTAAATAGATAATCAGATTACTGGCTTTAGACCTGCAAAGTCAAAGAAACACTAAACACTGCAAGCATTAAGTTGTATTTTACTTTAATAGCTATCATCTCAGCCTGTATTTCTCTAGGTCAGCAAGTAGCTCAGTGGGGAGGAGGGACCTTGGCTCTTCTTGTCTTCCAGGCTGTGCACAGCAAGGGGCTGGCATCGGGTTGTCCTATCCATTGTCCACAAATGGCGCCAACCAGCAGGAAGGGTATGGTGTCTGGTTGTCCTCCCTGTAGCCTGTGCATGGCACTGACTCTGAATAATGATTTTTTTTCAATACACCAATGAAGATCTCTTTAATCTCAACAGATAATGAGATAATCAAAAGACACTAAGAGGACCCTCACAAAAAAAAAAGTTCAAATAGTCAACAAACCTATGAAAAGATATCCAACCATATTAATACTGTCAAATTAAAGTTACAACAAGATATCACTAAAAGTAGAATCAGATTGCAAAATCATTTTTAAAGTCCAATAAAAGTTTTTAAAGGTTCTGGAACAAGAGGAATTCACATACTGCTAGCATACAGTTACTTTTTTTTTTAATTTAAAGAAAGAAGGAAAAAACAGACAAAACAAAAAGAGGATAGAAATAATACATAATTTCAAAAAAACAGTAAGAAATCACTAGTTGACAATTACATATTGTCCTCTTAGAAGTAGTTGTTCAAGTTACATAAGTAAAGCATACAAAGTGGACATTTAAACAGTGAGACTGCAACCAGTTCTGTTCACCTATCCAGCAGAAACTTAGTAATTTGGTTATCAATCTTACGCACTTAAACATACCTGCAGTTATGTCATTGAGAACACTTTCTTTTCCTCTTTTTTTTTACAATAACTATATTCAATTCTCATAAACTGCTTAGAAGTTCTATGCATGTATGAATCTCTACACGTATACCTTTCCTTTCTGTATTAGAGGGAAGAATAAATCAAAACAAGACAACAAAGCAAATTCCTAGAAAAAACACGAAATGAAAAAGTCATATAGACCACAATACTAGGTGATCTACAGTAGTTACTATGATGTCTCTTGTTATATTCAATAGAATTGTCTATATCATCAGGCATAGTATAATTGGACAGAGCAGTAAGTAGAAATATTAATAAAAACAAAATGTTGGAGACATTATATGACTCCAAAAGCAATTAATAGTCCAACCAGAGTGAATATCCTGTTGAATCTTGTCTTCAGTATAGTTGCCTTTACTCTCAGACTTGATGCTATCAAGCATATCAGATTCGATTAAAATCAGTCAAGACAAAACAGCGATCTAACAAACCAGATTTAAATAAGATCAGTCACAGTAAGACAGTGTATGTAATACAGGGCTTCAGTTTAAGTTAATAGGGAATTAAGAATATTTACCATAGTATATCCTGCTATTTTGGGGGTAGCTGTCTTTGCTTTCAAATCTAGTACGAGTAGACACACTGGAACATAATAAAATCAAACTATAGCAAATTTCCTCTGCCTCATCTCTGCTATGCTATTTTTCTGTCATTGTTGTTTACTTTTCTCCTTCATTCCACTGTCTGTCCTCTTCATTGAGGCCTTTCTGCCATTGTTCCTGGAATCCTGGTGATTTTCTTCTCTCTCTAGAATGTCTTTCAGTATTTTTTATAGGGTTGGATTGGTGGTCATCAAAGGTTTCTCTCCTTTTTCTGGGTTCCTCCATTCTTCCATCTGTGTCTTCTTGAGAGGTGCTTCATATTTCTTTTATTAATTTTCTTATATCTTGCTTCACTTGAATTAAAATTTCAGATTTAAATTCATCGATGAGGTCACAGAGGTATTTCTTTATTTCCGTTGAGGCCGTGTCTGATATTGCATGTTTGCTGCCCTCGATTTCTGTATTTACCTCTACTGGACTTATTTTCCCTGGGTCAGAGATTGGAGGCTTTTTCTTGTTTCTTTCTCTTGTCATGTTTCTGTTTTTTTTCAGGCAGGTGTATGGTGGAGGTCTCAGGTCCTTTCCGTATTGCTTACAGTTTTTCTGAAGTGTACTGGCTAGGGGATTGCTGCCCTCTCCAGTTTGCTGTTGATCTGTGAGATGCATGCAGGGCGATGTGGGCCAGCCCTTCCCCTCTGAGCCAATCAACCAGTGAGTGCCTTCAGCAAGTTAGTCTGTGCCATGTGGATGTCACAGGTTTGGGACAGTTTTGTCCCTGGCTATTGGGTCCTGACCAGGGGCGTGGCCCAGCCAAAGCAGATCCCGCCGGCCTGCTTTGGACCAGGAGCAGCCAACTGATGCCACTGCAGTTGCCTGTCCTGCTCAACATCAAGTCAGCCACCCCTTTTGTGGGACCCAATTCCCAGCAATCACGAGTCAGTGTAGCTGTCTCACTGGTTTTGCTCCCTGATGCAGCGCCTCCTCCTGCCAAGGGTCTCGGGTTCACCAACCCCCAATCTTGGCAGGATCTCAACCTCAGCTCGATCGTGAGTCACCTGACTCTAAAACATGCCCAGTACAGCGCCGGACCAGGTGGATGGGAGCATGTCTAGCTCCACCTCTCCACCCAGCAGAGCGCAGGACCAGCTCCAGCCCTCCCTCGTCTATGCTTTATTTCCCCCTTTTTTTTCTTTCTTTCTTTTTTATTTTTCCTCAGTTTCTTCCTGGGTCATGAGAATCCCTCTCCTTTTATCTGGTCTTCTCCATGGTGTTAGGTTCCAGCATCTGAGTTGTTTTTCTCAGAGAGGCTCTCTACCCTGCTACCTATCGATCTGCCATCTTTTTCCTCCTCCTATCTATCTTTTCTTATGTTCAGGAAACTTTCCTTAAGCTAAAAGGCACCCAAAATAAATAATAGTAAAACAATAACTGCCTGTTCAAGATTCCATGGAAGTACAGCAGAGTGATCTGGAACAGAAGCTTAGCATAAGAGTGAGCATGGAACAGTGGTGTTTAGAGATGCAGTGATCAGGGAAGACATTACAGATATCCCAACTTGAGCATGTATAGGGTGGTTCTTAAAGAAAAACATATTAAGAAAACACTCTTAAGCATTCCCTGAGTTGTAGAGAAAACTATTTCAGACGGGGGAATAGCATTAACAAATGCCCTGAGGCATAAGAGAATATTGTTTGGGGAACAAAGAAGAAATAAAAGTAGACAAATTATAAGACATACAGAGAGTATAGGAGTGAAGCTAAAAAAAAAAAAAGGAAAACAAAAGAAAAGAAAAACCTGTTTATTCCTTACCAAAGAATTAGAATATTCATAGGCTTAAGATTTCCAACTTCAACAATAAAAGTCATGTGACATTTTCCACTCCTACAATTACTTTATAATCAGTATCCAATATTTTCACCACTGTTAACAGTGAGATACATGATAACCTCAAAAACAATTGGTGGATAAAAAAACTACCTTAGGTGTAGTATTACCTAAGCAATTCAAATTAGAAGCCAATTTTACCTTCCTGTGAGCTGATCAGCTCACAGGCTGAGAATCAAGAACACCCTCTGACCCCCTTAAGCAACTGGCTGATTCAGAGGACAGGCTGAGTTGATAGAAACTGAGGTACAAAAGCAACTAAATGCTTGTACTGTTTTACTGACTTTTCAGACCTAGGCAGGTAGCTTGCGCATCTATTGAGAGAATAACAATATGTAATACAGCAAAGATGGGGGATTTCCTTAAGTCTTATTTTTAAAATCCAGTATTTCTCTCACTGTTTCATTTTGCTTTGACTTATTGTTTTAAGTTCTGTTTTGACTGGTTTTATTTGATTTTACTATATCTGATGTTATGAACAACTATTTTGAAGATAACAAGATATATTATGGTAGCCATTGTTGATTTCCTATTGTCCTGTTTTGAAGTTCTGTACCACTTTCACTGATTTGGTTTGATTGGATTGCTATATTTTATTAGGTTTTATTCTCTTTAAAAACAAACTAGAAGATAAAGTTTAAATAAGTTTAAATAATTAAATAAATCATATATATATATATATATATGATTTCCTTAAGGAAAGCTATCTTATATTTTTATCAAATTCATTTATCTACTAAGGGACTAACCTCATTATAATCCCCCAGGAGTATTCTATCATTCTCACAAAAGAGAAAGAGGGAAAAGAGATAAGTTTCCAGCGATGATTCTGCACACCAGTGACAGGCATAGGTTTCTAAAGAATGGTTTCCAACCTGTTAATAGTTTTCAATACACAACAGCTGCAATCCATGAAAGAGATAAATATTCATGGCACAAAGCATTTGTATGTATCAAAGGTATATTCATGAACAAATGGCTTCCTCTGCCTTTAATAGTGTTTGCTGTGCAGTCAGTGAAGAATGGACCAAGTTTCCCCTGACTGCCACTGCTGAGGCTCTGCTGCTGCATCTCCCGAATGTCAGTTCTGCAGTGATTATAGACAGGACAATAGCCACAGGAGGAAAAATGCCCGGAATCAGTCCCCACTCCTTTCAGATATTGGATATCAGCACTTCCCTGTATCAAATATGAACAGCAGACTTTATATGCCTGCCGGCTTATTTCTCAGGAAAAGCTTTTCATATTCAAGCCTTGTGTAGCCATATGTGGACTGTAATATCCATGGTTGACCCTCCTCTTCCAAATATGCTTTGTCACAGCAATACCGTCTCCCCAAGGGCTGTATTAAGAATACTGGAAAGGGAATTTGTATGCACTGAATAGTGCTCTTAGGTGATCATCTGTGTCGGGTTGTCATGCCCTCGATCAGAGGGTTCTGTGCGGCACAGAGACAAGAGAATGACAGTGCAAACTGCAAGAAAAATCAGTCTTTGTTATTCACTACGGATGGTGGGTGGTGTATGCTCTTGAAAATTGGCATATTGCTTAATAACACCGTTGTTTGTCCCATTATTATTCCAGGAGGAAGGCAAGAATAGAAACAGGTGAAGAAATCTGCCTTTTCTTTGAGCAAGAATGAGGAGTTATCAGGAGGTCTGTGGGGATAAAACATAGCTTGCTAAAATTGATAAAACATAAAGAAATAAGTTGAAATAGTTTTAAATTGCAATGCACAGGAGAAAACAATTCTTTTGTTTTGCAGTCAGGGTCTCTTAACTCCTTCTCTCTGATTTTCTGGTCAGCCCCCATCCACCCAATAGGGTGGCAAGAATTACTGTGGTAAGTATATGTACTGATACCTTAAGATGAATGTAATTATTTTATCACAAATATATAGTAATAAAAAAATTATTTCTGTTCTTGTGAGGAATGACAACCCTTCCCCTTTCTCTCTTTTGGCATTTTCCATCAACAGTGAGAGACGTGCTTTTAAAACCATAATGATAAGATGAAAATGTGATTTGAGACCATTCTTTCCTACATATTTTCATAAGGAGACCTCGTTATATATGAATTTCTATTTGCAAAGTCAAGTTGCACCTGATCCTCTCATTAGGCAATACAATATATTATATCAAAATCTAAGCTGTAACCTAGTATTAAAATATGAGAAGATTATGACCTTCTGTGTTATGAGATTGAGATTATATATAACAAGTGAAGAGGAAGGACCTTGTTGATATGTCAAGGTTTGATAAATATCACATATTATGATTATATTTGGCTAGGATAAAATCATAATTTTCTGTAAATTAAATGGTCCAATATTTGGACCATTTGGAATATTGGTCTATGGTTCTCTAGAGGATGGAGGTTCCCTGAAACATGAGATTAATCCCCCCCTGCTTATAGTTACAGAGTATGGAAGATTATATCAGAAGGGTATGAGGGAGCAAAGCAACTCAACTCATGGCAGCCAGGAAATAGATTGGGTTGGAAAGAACCATTAAGGAAGGGGCCAGGTACCAGATTTATCCCCCAGCATCACACTCCCATGACCCACCCAAACACAACAGAAGTATGCTTTCTTATTCTTTTAGGTATTTATCAATCTAATCAAGTTAACAATCAAGATTTCCCATCAATTCATATTGCAGTTCCATAGCATATCCCATCCTCCGTTATTTCAGCAGAAGCAGAAATCATATAAAAAACAGAGGAACCGATTTAATTCTAATCCGATGGAACTCATTCATTTGAATGGATTTTCCCATTCCTATCATGTGAAAGTACTGTGCTATTAGCTGTAGATGCAGCCCCTCCTCTCAAGATGTCTTTAGGCTAACAGAGAAAACAAAAAAGGAGCCACAGTTAGAACACCATGTGCTAAGTGTTAGTGTTCCAATATATGAACTGAAGAAGATAGAAGCTCTGGAGAGCTTCATACATTTGCCCAAAGTCCCACAACAAGGAACTAAAAAGCCTAGAGCTGAACTTACATTTCTCAGTCTCTTGATACTTCTCATACGTTTAATAAAATACTGACTTAGCTGCATCCAGTCTTCTACATGAAGTAGCAGCCATGTGAGACTAGCCACGGAATATTCTCTTCCCCTGCACTGGGTTATGGGTGGTTACAATTATGTCACATGTCTGATCTTAGCCACAAAGGAGGCAGAAGCTCCAAAGGAGAAAAGATAATCTTTATGACTCATTCACAAGAGGACCTCATTAGTAAAAAACAAAAAAAAAGGATCAGGAAGGTTCTGATTGCAAATGGGGCCTTCTGGCTTCCATCAGGCTGCTAGAACTCTTTTGGTCTTGCAGCCCGCCTCACCACTTTCTGCTCAGTCCAAGGACTGGCACATACTTCTGATGACAAATGGGCAAATTAAGGCCCACAGAGGCCTTTTGTTATATCTTATATAGATAGGAAACTGCTGTCTTCTTTCCAATGTCTTCTGGGGTTCATACTGCAAAGTCAGCCATTCCCTTTACTACCCTCATCCTGTCCCACAACTTAGTTTCCAAACTTTTACTCCAGTGCAAGAATACCCTTATGCAAGATTTGGTTTGTCATAATTTCAGTTACCCATAGTCAATCATAGTTCAAAAACTACTAAAGGAAAAATTCTAAAATAAACAAATCATCAGTTTTGAATTGTGTGACATTCTGGGTAGTGTGAGGACATCTCATATTGTCAGGGGTCCTGAATCAGTCCTTTCTCCAGTGTATCTATCTTAGTTACTTTTCACTCTCGTTGCTGAGACAAAATATTTGATACCCAACAGAAAAGAAAGAAAGAAAGAAAGAAAGAAAGAAAGAAAGAAAGAAAGAAAGAAAGAAAGAAAGGTTTATTTCTTACAATTTTGGAGGTTTCAGTCATACTTTGCTGGCTCCAAGCATCAGGTTGACATGGCAGGCCACCATTCATGGCTGGCTGCAAAAAGCAAAGCAGGAACCAGCAGGAGAGAGAGACACACCTTTTCCCATCATTACAACATATGCTGGCTCCACCTCTAGGCAGGTGTAGCACTCACACACCAATCTGAGCACTAGAAAATGAACCAATCACAAACACTAGATTTGGTCAAGTTCATAATTGCATGAAGCTTGGAGACAACTGACATAAACCAGGACAGTATCCACATATTAGCTATTGTTAATTTCTTACATTGTTTAATTTATAAATTAGATTTTATCATAGATATGTGTGTATAAGAAAAAGTACAGTAGACAAGGTATGGTATTATTCAAAATTTCAGGTATTCACTGACAGCCTTGGGACATATTATCCACAGATAAAGAGAGACTGGTGAACCAATAAATGTCCTAGACTACAGGATTATAGCAGTCATTACACAAAAATTAACCACAATATCTCATAAATTTCCCATTGGCCATCAGCCTCAGAACTATTTCCCAAAAACCTGGATGTGGAAAATGTTTCTTCCCCTTACCCAACATTTCAGGAATAAGAGGAAGGAAACTAGAAATTAGAATGGTGAGAGAAATGGGACTAAATATAAGCCAAATATTCTTCTGAGAAATTTCTAATACTTTATTTAATCAACAACTTGGAATAACCCTAGGAGACAGGTATTATCAATAGAGAAAAATGTAGCAATGAAGTTAAATGTCATTCTCAAGGTCTCACACCCAATAAATGTCAAATCCAAGCTTTGAACTCAATCATTTTCTCTTTCCACAGCTGACTCTTGCCTGTGAAGTCAGATGAGGTATCTTGGAACTCAAATGAAAAGACAAAATGAATACACCTTTTCCCTTAAGCAGAAGACCACCTTGATGTGTGTTCTCCAAACACAGAACGATGATCAAATAATAAAAAACAAAACTAAAAGACATAAATTTATACTACAAGCTATTCTATTCATGTACCAGAAGTTGAGTGTCTCTGAATCATTAGATCTACAGTTGCTTCAAGGGATCAGGAGCCAAACTCTCCCACTCTCAAGGAAAGTTACCACCCACTGCTCTCTGGAGCTATAGCTCCAGAGCTATAGCTCAAGGAAAGCTGTTATCTTGGAGCGATGAGGGCTGGGTGCCCAGACCTAGCCTCTCACTGGTTCCATAACTGAACTTCTACAACCCCAATATCATTCAAGTGCAAGGTCCTCTAGTAAGTGGTAGCTCTAGACTGCAAACCCAGGGCTGAGGGAAGGCATCAGCCAAATCCCAGATAAGGAAGAGTGAACATAGAAAGGAAAGAAAAACTTTGTGAATGTGTGGTTATTTTGTGATTAGTTCACTGACTTACTATAAGACATCATGGAATGGCACTAAATTAAAAGTTGGTAGAGAACCTAAACTCTAGCATACACTGGGTTGGGGATGTGGCTCAGTGGTAGAGTAGTTGTTTAGCACACATGGAGCCCTTAGTTTGAACCTCAGCACTGCAAACAAAAGAAAGAGACAAAGGGAAGAAAAAGGAAAGAGGGGAGAGTAGAGGAGGGTTAGTGAAAGAAAGAAAAAATGTTACCACATTGGTCCCAAAACTCTGCCTACATAAATAAATAAACAAATGTTGTGTTATTGTTTATGTTCAGATGACCCCCAAAGCCTCATGCAAGCATGGATGTAGCCAAAACTAGTGTTTGTGATTGGTTCATTGCTTAGCGCTCAGATTGGTAGCATGAATGCTACGCCCAACCAGGGGTGGAGCCAGCATATGGTGTAATGGTGGGAAGAAAGCATCTTTCCTCTCTTTTGCCAAGTTGTGCTTTGCTGTCATGGTGGCCATGAACTTCTGCCCTTCAGCCATGCCATTTTGCCTTGAAGTCAACTGAGTATGGGCTGAAACCCCCAACTTGTAAGAAATAAACCCTCCCTTCCCTATCTTTGGATGTAAGTTATTTTGCCTCAATAATGTGAGCAAAAGTAACTAAGACATGTTACATGTCTAATCTTGGAGAAATCTTAGAGAAAATTTGCAGTTGAGAAAGTGGAAATATGCTTAAATTTGCCAGTTATGGCTCTCAGAAATCAATTATAAGTATAGATAAATATCATTTCTATTGTTGAATTTGGAAAAGGTGACCATTTAGCATAAAATAATTTAAAACCTATAAATGATATTGCAGTCTGTCTACTGATTTCCTGAGCCAACATTCATGGTTCAAATTCTGTTTGACCACCTTCTAAACACCAGGCATGTGCATAAGAGAAGAGTTGATTCCTCTGTACAGTGGCAGAACAGACCTAATTTTCAGGGAAATCTTCAAATTTTGAAACACAAATCATCCTGTGGCAGTAAGTTCCCTAACAGAAGTGTGTTTACACACCCATTTCCAATAGTGCCCATGTCTACTCAATAAGAAGATACATTCTTTTCACACATATTACCAAAATTCAAAAAAATCATAAATACTATCTGAAAAAATCTGCTATTGTGAGCTCAGGATTCCTTCATGCTGAAAATCCATCTCCACTGGAATTACCTGCCTTGTCTAATAAGTTCAGGCTTAATCAAGGTCTGGCTGAAACACACTTCTACCTCCCAAGGACTCTGGGATTTTTACCAACAGAAAACTGTGAAAAAACTTATGTGAGTGGACTCAAGCTAAGATTTGATGCTGTACAACAAAGCATAGCCAAATAGAATGACACAACAGCAGGCAGGCGATGCATTAATGAGAAACAATGCTGCCGTCATTTCCAAGTCTTCCGCTGGAAGGGATGTCCAGGTAGGGCTAGGCATGTGCCTTTGAAACACAAGCGCTTCCTATGAAGGCCAGCACAGGTGTGCAGCCACAATGGAGGTGATCATGACCTTTTAAATTTTGCAACTTCAGAGACCTGAGGAAGCTGGTGTCAACCCTCATATCCAATGCTGCAACTCCCCATTTTGAAAATCCCATTTTTAGGAAGTACGGTCAGTAAGCAGTTGTCCAGGTAGCCTCTGTTCTTGCTGGGAAGAATGTGGGACAGAAGTGATGGCTCTACCAAGGAAACTCATGCCCCGCTGCTGAGGCAGGTAAGCAGACAACAGATGTTAGAGCAAGAGGTACTGAACCGAAAACAGTGCCCCAGCAAAATCTCTGTTTACTGAATACCTGCAGGCTCCTGTACATTCAAGCAAAAAAAACTAAAATCACTTTCCTACAGGTGATAACGCTTTACAAAGTGCAGAGAAATTCTCACTCCACCCTTTCTTCACAGAATTCACAAAGACGTCTGAATCCAAGGTGACTGTTCCTCAGGCTTCAACATCCCTCTCTGTCCCTCCCCCTGGGGTAAGTACCTGCTTCCTTTATGTCTCATCTGGGTTTCAGCATCAGCAAACTCTGCTTTCCTTTATATAAATGCCTACTCTACAGTGAGACGTCACAGCCATCTCAAAGGTTCCACTCCCCATTATTTGAATGGATCCTGTCAGGAATGGAGCCAGTATGGCACTCCCCATAAGGGAGGACTGTTTTGAGGTGATTTAGTGAAATAACTCCTCAATATATTGACTACATGCATTTAAAACTTTTTGGAAGCTCAAAAGGGGAAAGGATGATTGATGTGGATGTACCAGGTTTTATTTTATGTTCTCATCTCTAACTCCCATACGATTGGTTACATAAATATTAGCCCCTCTTTAACATAGCTTATATGAAGCACAGAGAAAGAAAGCAAAGGTACTATCTACTACATGTTGGACTTGGGGTTTTAAAATCTCCTAATTCTAAAGTCAGCGTTTCTTTCATGACACCTACTGTTTCCTTATTTGAGAGCACCTGAGCTTGTTCATTCTCCTGTCCTTTCCCTGATGCCGCACATCCAACATACAGTTATTTAGACCATGAAGACAGTGTTTTGCAAGGGCAAGGAGAGCAAGAGGTGTGGAATAAAAAGCAAGGCTCCAAGATTTTAGAAAATGTATAGACATGGCTTAGAAGCCTTGTAAAACCTGGAGGAGGACAGTAGGGTGGGAGAAAGAAAGAAGGAGGAAAAGAATTATTCTCAAGGCACTGCAGTGATATCCGTGCATTGTAAATGAAAGTCAACGAAGAGTAATACTGTTGCTCTAGAAATTTAATATAATCTCCCCTTTTTTGTTATTCTAGTCTTGTAGATCCTAGAAGAGGAAAGAAAAAAACTTTTCAAAGAGTGAAGAATTTTGTTGTGACACTGCTGGGCTTGGAGCAATAGGAATTGAATCAGGGAAAAAGCAGGCCTGGTACGTTGAATGGAAGAGCCAGTAATGGAATTATAGAGGATAAATTTGTTGAACTCTGAGACTTTCAGATAATTAGAAGAAAACTACTCTATTTCTGCTTTAATAATACAATCTGATGCCATATTTCTGAGTATTTTCCAAAACTGGTTAAAGCATATTATATCTGTAATCAATCTAATCCTCACTAAATCCTATGGAATGTGTATTATTAACCTATCTTATGCAGGTCCAGAGAAGTAGCAGGCCAAAAGTTACATAAACCATCTTTCTTTGCACATTTTTCTCTTCTCTGCAGCACTTCTGAAACATTTCTTAGAGGAGAGATCTGAATTTATTTGTTTTGCACATAATCCTTCGCTCAGTACAACTTGGCTTCCTTCCCTCTACCCCTCGACAATGCACACAAATGTACCCTTTAGAAGCATGACCAAGGAACTTCTAGCTCAGGCCCAATGAACTACTTTGATTCCTCATTCTACTTCCCTTCTCTGAAGTATTGCTTAATGGTACAACTTTCCTTTCTATCACACAGTCTGTCCTCTCCCCAACTTGCCTCTCGCTTTACCTTAACTCTGTGTTAGCCACTTCTTATATTTCTGGATAGTTCTATGCTGTGTCTTTCACATTTTTCCTCATAAGTTTTATTCAAAAGAGAATTGCAACAAACTATAGGAGATACCAACAGGGCAATATCAGTCACTTAGGATTCTTTAAAGCTACTCCTGTCTTCTTTAACCTCCAGGTTGTTCTGAGCTATTCCTTTCGTTCTTGGAGTTAGAAGTAGAAAGAAGTACATAAACTCTGCCCTAATGTCTACTGAATTTATCCCAAAGCTGTTTTAGAAGGCTGAGTTCATTTCCTCACCAACTCAGAAAGGGATCTATCTCCTTTATTTCAGCCTACAAATGGACACTTCTCCCAAGAATCACTTCTGCCTGTCCTTGATGCCTTTTTAAAAAAAGTATCTAAGGGATATGTTGAAAGTAATAGAAAAGGGAAACTGGAGGTTGGGGTAGATAAAAAAGAGAAGCATCAACGTAGGCAATGTGTGTATGTGTGAAGCAACATCGGGAAAAAGATATAAAGGAAGCTGCAGCCTGGGAGTCACGTACACTCACTGTGGGAGAAACAGGCTGAGGCACAGAGCTGAAGCTGAGCTATGCAGGATGTTTTAGTGCCGCCAAGGGCAGAGACAGGCTTGGTTATGCTGCATGTTAAACAAGGAATGTTAGGAATTGTGGCCTCTGTATGTGAAAGTCCCTCCTTCAACTTCCTCCATTTAAAAGTAACAGTAAAACCATCCTTCTGGGATACTGAGGCAAGAGAATGGCAAGTGCCTGCCAAGCTTGGGCAACCTAGTGTATGAATAAGACCTTGTTTATAATGGGGGGCAGAGTAGGGGACGGAAGGGTAGTTGAGGTTGTAGCTCAGTGCAAAGGCCCTGAATTCAAAACTTAGTACTGCAATCAATTATCAATCAACAAATGTCACAATAAATAAATAACCCATCTTAGGACTGGTGTGACAAAAAGTATGGTTACTAACCTCACTGAAAACTAAAACTACTATTTATTACACACATCCTTTACTAAAACTTCTCTATTGTTGTGTAACTTAACACTTCACAACAATCTTATATACCAGATACTAGGATTGCAATCCCTTTGTAAAGTTACAAATTTTGTTAGGGGGCCAGCGATATAGGTCCGAGGCACAACATCTGCCTGACAAGCATAAAATCCTGAGTTCAAGTTCTGATAATAGGAATTTTTTTAAAAAATGTTCATTGCATGGGATAAAGGACATATTCTGAGTTAGCAGCCTAAATTGTCTATTTATTTATTTATTTATTTTGAGTACCAGGGATTGAACTCATGTCTTCATGCTTGCCAGGTAGGTGCTTATGCAACTGAGCTAAAACCCCGGCCCCAAAATAAGAATTTTTTTCAGTAAGGAAAGCAGAGCCAAGATTTGAACTAGAGTTATCTGATACTAGTAAAGCAATGCTCTTATGCAATATTATTCCACATCTAAATGTAATTATCCAACATCATCAGTCATCAGGAAAATAAAAACTAAAACCACAGTGAGACACTAGTACACGCCCAACAGAAGGACTGCAATCAGACTGGCAGCACCAAGCATTAGGCACCTTGCTGATGGAAGTAAATGCTGTAAACATGTTGGAAGAAAATGTAGCCATTTCCAATAAATACAGATGCACACATTCCCTTTGGCTGTAGCATCATACTCCTATATATTAACTCAAGAAAAATGAAAAATAAATGTCCACAGATGTCTATAACAACTCACATAGAGTTGATATAACTCTAAATAAGAAACAGCCTCATTATTAAAAGAATGAAAGAATCATACTATGTTCTTTTAAATGCATACTACTCACCAGTGCAAAGGGACAAAGTGTAAATATACTCAATGACATAAATACAGCACCCAGATATTGCACAAGGAGAAAATGCCAGACAAAGCACATGCCAAATAGTTCTGTCTCTTTAAAGTGACAACAATGGCAAAATTAATCCATGGGTTGGGAAAAATGGCTGCTGCCTCTTAGCAGGGTAGGAGTGACTGGATCAGAAGAAAAAGGGGAACTTTAAGTGACAAAAATATTTTATATGTTGAAGTGTGGGTCATGTGGGTGCGTGCATTAGTCAAGACTATCCAGTTAAAACCAGTGATTTTAATATGTGTAAATCTTACCTCTAAAAGAATGAAATTAACAAATTCATAGTAAAATGTAAAGAAGCAGGGAAAGGAGACCTAGATGAAAGAAGTATTGAAGAATGTTAGTATCTATTGAAGCTGCATAATAAGCATATGAGGGAAATATTATACTCTTCTGTGTATACTGTTTGGATTTTTTTCTACTAAAAATGCTTCCAAAATGTAGTTAGCTAATCCTTAATCATCTGTTAAGGTAATTAAAATACAAATAAGTAGTGGCTTTGAGGCTAGACTCCTGATTACCAGGGCCCAGCGTAAAAAGCTAGTTTCATCATGTTTCCTACTCTCTGAGAAACTCTCATGTGTTTTCCATTCCCCGCCATAAAGAATAGAGCATGAGCTCCTCGGGGTGGCTTACAAGATCAAAGACGCACACCTAAGGCCAAAGATACTTATCTAAAAGCAATGTATAAGCTCTTTTAGATATGAAGTTGGCTTTTGTTACTGCAATTCTGAAACCACAATATGATCAACTATATAATGAAAATGTTACAGATATTAAATGTGTTAAACATGTGCAGACATTTTTCCTGGCATTATTTCCCAAATAATAGAATATAACATAACATTTACATTGTACCAGGTCTTGTATATGCGAGTGTGCGTATTGACTGTATACAGATATATACCCTTCTCCATAGTTAGCTTGGTGTCAGTAGAGGAATCCTGGAACCCATCCCCCATGACTGCATTATTACATTTATTATTTAGACTTTCTCTATGAAGGTCACTATTCTATTGTATAGATTAAAATTAATATCAATGCAGTGACCCAAAACTGGGTGACTAATAGCCAGGACCTACGGAAGACACACTTTGGATCTCTTAAAACTGCCCCTAAGTGCAGTGTGGGAAGAAGAATCCCATGATAAACTTCAAGACTCTGAACAGGTACTTGCCTATCATAACGCCCCCCTCTTTAGCAGGGGAAGAGCCAGTGCATAGGATGGGCTATTGGTAGTTATTGGTCACTTGCCTTTAAAGCTTAAGGGAATACTAGAAAATAGGGAGATGAGTCTTTTAAAGTACAAAGAGGACCGAAGGATGGAGGGAGGGGAGAGGACAGGGGGAAGAAAAGGAGGGGAAGGAGACTGAAGAAGAATTAAGATGTGTTATGTAAGTGTATGTCATCTCATGATGACTGCAATCATTAGGTTCCAAAAACATGTATTAATAAAAATTAAAAATTAAAAAAGAGGCTCACTTTAAATTAAAAAGTAAAAAAGAGGGACACTCTCCTTAGTGGGTCTGACCTAACCAAGAGAGCAACCCAAGAGCAGGGGAAGTATCAGAAGAATGCTTTTCTATTGTTCTCAAAGATGAAGCAAACTAGAAAGTTAGGACAGAGCCAATGGGGGATCACATGACCAGCACCTGAGGGCCACATCTAATCTTTCAGTTGTTTTCCAGTCCACAGCTAACAATAAAACCTGTCCTCAGTCATCCACTCCCAAAGATCTGAATTCAGGGCAGGGTGTCACTCAGTGATAGAACAGTTGCCTAGAAAGTGAGCAACCAATCCCCAGCACTGCCAAAAAAAAAGAGCTGAATTATATCAATAACCACAGGATCCTAAAGGAAATCTGAAGCCTCAGTAGAGATTGTAAGTGCAGCCACCTCCATGATTTCAGCCTAATGAGACCCAGAGCAGAGGACCCTGTAACCCACATCCAGAATTCTGACTCACACAATGCCTATGAGATGGTCCCTCTATGTCGTCTTAAGCCCTAGAGTTGTGATCGCTTCTTAGGCAACAATACAAGTTCACACTGCTTTCTTCCTTCTCTCCCTAGTCCTCTCCATGTTCCAGTCATTCTATGCATTTCCTGGTTTCCTAATAAAAATATCACTTCCATGGTGTGGGTTTTTCCCCAATTTTGTATTAGTACACATTTGCAGTACATAATGATTACACTCCTTGTGGTGAGTTGGTGCATGGACACAACACATCTTAGTATTTCTGTCATCTCCTTCCCCTCCCTGCACTGCCCTGCCCTCCATGAGGTGGCTTTGCACAGTGCTCCTTTGTCTGGAGTCCCTTTTCTTCTTTTCTGCCTGGTGGATATCACCTACTCTTTAGGACTCAGGTTTTCTCTTCCTCTCCTGAATACTTTGTCAACCCACCCCAGCCAGAGTTCATCTTCATTCCCATCATTCCCCTTGCTTGTCTTTCTCTCCCTTTTTTCTCTCTTTCTGTCTCTCCCTCCCCTCTCTCTCCTTTGTTACCATATAATTGAGCTAAGAACAGAAACTTCAAACATTCATGTTCATATCACTTAGAACTAGGATGGTGCTTTGAACACTAGGAGTCAGTAAGTAGTTAATGGTTAATACTCTTCCTGCTTTTCATTAACATGCTTCTGGAGTTTACTCAATTTAATCGTATTTATCTTCAGGTCTTCATGTAGGTGCTATAGACAATTTTAAAAAAGGCATGTTCCCTGTCTCAGAATAGTAATATTTGCACAGAAACAACACTTGCAAAATAGAACACGATTGATGTCACGTAAGGTTGATGGATGGCTCAGAATCACCGGGATTGCAGTTCCCAAGAGGAGGTATTCCTTCTTCTGCTACCTTCGGGCTCACTGTGTTTTTCAAGGCAGAGCCTCTTTCCATCATTATCAAGGATGTTTGACAAGATAGAGGGGAAAAGTGGTGTTGATAGTGATCCATCTACAGCATCTATACACACCAGCAATCTACTGGGGTGTGTGTGTGTGTGTGTGCGCGCGCGCCAACTCTTGCAGGCAGTTGTGAAAATGGCAACAGGGCTGTTGACAGTGTCAGCTTCCATCTGAAGTCCTCTAGATGGCAGGGCCATGAGAGCTTCTGTGACACGAAACCATGTTTGATGCTTGCTGTAGTGTGTGGTCCGACTCACAGCAGCAGGCTCAGCTGCTGTCAGTGTGAAACCCAAAGAAAACATCCTTGCCATTGCTGATGTCAACACCGCATCATGTGGCCGCCTTGCATTGTGAGTCAGATACCCACATCCTGTTGCCTTACGCTCACAGCAGTCCTTCCCTCAAGAGATGTATCAAAGAGGATATGGGTGTGAGAGTTCCACAGAAGTCCACCAAATGGAGCCAGACTTACTTCTCCCAATGTGCTTAAAAGCTCGTGCCACAGATCTGTTGAAACGGTTAACTCGACACATTAAATCATTTGGCACCAATTAAGAGTTCTGCTCTTTGAAGACATTTCATCTCTTTAGTGTGCACCATGCAAATAAACTTGCAGAGAATTATACTGTGTTTGTAATATTAAAATCCACTTAAACTTTAAATCAACTGGACATTTTGTTCAGGCTGGTTCTTTAAGCATACAAAATGTTAGGGATATGGAGTTGTGATTATGTTTGACTTGGTTCCATGTTTTTGAACTTTATCCATTTACTTTACCAGGCTAAAATAATAATCATATTCCTGGATCAGTTTAAGTACTCCTATTGAGATCTTCGTTTTGAACTGAAAATTTTTAGCTCTCCGTAAAAGGGTAGAAAAGGAAAGACATCAAGATTTATTGAAAATAAACCGAGGATGTGGAGAAACTGACTCTGTTGGATTTTTTTTTTTTTTACATTCAGCTTGGATTATCCCTTAAGTTCATACTTCTTTGAATCATTTACTGGCTACACTTGATAGTACCCAATTACCTTGGATAAAGGTCACAGAGAAACACCTCCTTTGGCAATCACCTTACTCTGGGACTTTCCAACACTCTCCCCAGTTTCTCTTGTCCTTATTATAGTGAGGATGACATGTGGTTTGGCAAAATGTCTCCACATTCAGAGAAGAACAACTCCAAAGGTCTTAATTCTATTTTAGGCTTGTACTAAACTTGTGAGCTCACCATGGTCTGACTTTGTTAAGCCTGGTCTAATTGTATTTTTAGGCCTTATTTTGGAAAGTTCTAGGAATCTCCCAGGATCAAAAGATAATATTACCAAGAATTAGAGGTAGAGGGTAATGATTTATGTAAAGCCATCAACTTCCAGACACGGTTGTTTCCCCTTACAAGTAAACTGACATGATATCAAGGTGCTCTCAGCAAATGTGCTATATTTCTGTTGTGTATAAGATTTGGTTTTACTTCGGCTTAGTCTGCGATTGTAATAAAGCACTATCTAGCTAAACTAAATTCCAAAAGTCTGAAAAGTAATTTATGATGAGAGACAGGATGATGAACAGAAAAGCAGACATTTCCTAACTTTTTCATCTTAATCTATAGATTAAATAAATTAATTAAAAAAACATATTGTCATGCGCCACATATGAAAGCTCTTTGGAACTGCGCACATCAATTGATAAATGAAGGACCGTTTTAAATCCCATATGGTAGCACTTGTTGCCTGTTATCAAGTCCTGGTTAAAAATATTCACTTTGGTTTGTAAAGCTGAGTTTGTTTTAATGCATTCTGTCCTTACTATTGCATTAAATGAAGGAGAGTGAATTTGATGAGTTCTAATCTTTGTAAATTCAACATGACTGAAACAGAAATAAAATCATTATGGTAAAATAGCATTGGATGGTTACTATACACGGTCAACTATTCACACTTAAAGGAAAGGACGGAACTAAAGAAGAGCATATAATAAAGGAAGACAGCAGCCAAACATTATTTTAGTAGCAGAGATTTAATTACAAACACTATATTTTTTCATCTGAAAGAATGAAGTGTTATCTATTGGTTTTCATATTTTGCATTGTGCTTATTTTGGGGAGCAAAAAATATGTAGAAGAAGGTTATTTACTGGATGATTGAAAAATGGACTTTTAGGTCAGACAGATTTGGATTGAAATTCTAGCTCTTCTATTTAAAGAAAGTTACCAATTATCTTGGAGTGTCAATCTTCATATACAAAAAAATTACAATCAACAAATTTGTTTTCTTAGAGTTTTTCATAAGGAGCACAGGATAATACCTTTTTATTTTGAATATGAAAAGTAGCTATGATAGTATCTGGCCTATATAGGAGTTCATGAAATGAAAATTGCACAAGAAGTTATATATTATATATGCCCTAATTATAGGTAGATTTCTGAATGCATTTTTCAAGACACACTGAGATAAAATTACTAAATCCTGAATAATATGATCCATCTCAGGCTGTTAAACAAAGAGGGTTTAGTCTGCATAAGAGAAAGGAAATTTATCTACACTTAGCCACTAAACCAACATCCCGCAGAAAGCTCTCAGGGGTTAATCATGCCCAGCTAAATCCACGACCTACTACACAAACCACCAAACATACTCTGGATCGGTTCTCCATCAGCTGACCCAAATGGAAAGAAAAAACAGGGTTCTCCAAAGAAATAGATCAATACCACATGGACATCCAGGAAGAGAGATTTACTTGAAGGAATTGGTACACATGCTTGTGCAGGCTGCCAAGTCCCAATGCTGGAAGGTCCATCAATAGGATGAGACACAGAGGAGAGGAAATTCTGTCATTCAAGTCAGAGGACCAGGTGCTGTCAGAATTTCATATTCTTCTGAGAGTCAGTCTTATTCTAATGAGGCCTTCCACTGACTGGAGGAGTCCCCACCACAGGACAGAGTGTAATCTCCATTGTTGAATATTAACTGATATAAATGCTAATTTCAGCAAAAAAACCCCACAATATTTGCATAGAAACATTTGAAATAATGTTTGACCAAATATCTGTGTACTGTGGTCCAGCTCAGGTGACAGCTATCACATTTATCACCTCCCACAGGTGCTGATGAGCACAGGGCTCATTATTTCAAGCTTCAAAATAAGGCATAAATATGCTCAATTTTTGACTCTTGATTTACCAGTTCTATGAAAATGCTACAAGCTTTCTAGCCCTCTTTAACACAAAATCGAAGAGACCCACAGCATAAAATTATTAGGATTACTCTAGGAAGAAACTTCAATAATGATGCAATTGGCCTACGTAGAATGGGATCTGGCATACATTATGGATTCAGTAACTAATAAGGCCTTTGCCTGGTGAAAACAGAGTAAGAAGTCTAGGTAAGAGCAAATAAAGACAAGATTAGTTGGTGGCTTGCCCTGGTTGGCTTCTGGCACATCTCAAGTTCTCTAAGTCTTCTTAGTAGAGTCTTTTTTACTGTTGTCAAAATAAAATAAATAAAGCACTCCATTTTCATACTTTTTAAATGCACTTCCACCCAATTCCTCTTCTTCAGCTCTTCCTCTCTTGTCTGCTACTCACTGCTGTTTTCTTTTGCACATTTTTCATCACAAAGAATTGCCAGGTGTGGATCAGTGGATGTCACAGATGTAACAAAGGAGAAGGAAAGCTTTCTGTGCTTCTATCCGTGTAAGCACAAAATTACTCTTTCTTTCTCAGTAAAGGGGCCAAGTAAGTGAGCCCTGCAACTGAACTTCTTCCCCCACCCCTAGCAAATAGCTCAGATAGGAATGTTGATTAATGTATTTTAACCGAAATGTATTAGTGCAGCTTTCAAAGAGGGGCTGACTCCTCTCTCCATATGCTTGTCATTAAACCCACAAATACAGACACACACTCACGGTTCATCTTGACTGTGGCAGAATATGCTAGGACTGGCGTTTTCTATCCCAGTAAATCAGCTACTTTCATTTGTATGCTAATCCTCAAGCAAACTTTGCAAAGAACCATTTCAAATCCCAATCTGTGTCCTCAGAAAAATGGCAAAGTATGAGTGACAAGTAGAGTCTAACATTTCGACTTTAGACTTTATCTGTTTACTGTAATTGTATGTAAATGTGGACACTGATCCTAGATTAGATAGTTCTATAACCGAGTCATGATTAATTTTAGTAACCAGAGAGCAAAAAATAGCACTTATTCCATCAGTAACAAAGACTCTGAGAAAATCTTATTAAGATAAAAAAAATTAGGGTAGCAAAATCTAAATGTGTTGTTAATGTACTATTGTATTTGCTCTGTCGAAAGAATACAAAATGAGACATGAGTTCCAATTCCTGATTTACCACTGATTATCAATTGTAAGTCAGTTTTCTATCTGGACCTAATTATTCATCCTGGAATCAGAATCTTCATCATTGCCAACCAAACAATTGTAAGAGAAAGCATTTTATAAACTTAGTATAGTGGCAAGTATGGTCGCTAATATTTATTGAATGTTTATTATGTGTCAGATAGTGTTTTAGCATTGTGTTTCTCATTTAATTTTCATAGTGTCACTCTGAAGAGGAAATTGAGGCTCTCAGAGATAAAGCAACTGAACAAGGTTCTACAATGCTAAGTACTCAAAACAGACTTCAAACACAGCCTTGGCACCTGCAGAAGTCACTTGAAGGTCTACCACCCTCAAGGTTCAAACTTCAAAGATTGCTAAAGTTGAATTGCCAACTTTCACTCATGGAGCAGAAGATGTCATTGAAGGAAATAAATGTAAAATTCACATAGCAAAATAGCAGACACAACACCTTTCTCCTACTGTTCATGTCAGTGGTTTCCTCTCTGGAAGGAGCCGATGGCCAGGAGAAAAGCAGCAAGGAGTATTCATGAAAGTGGGACATGAGACCCAGACGGGAAGATTAGAAACCTCAAAACATGTAGGTTACAAAAGCAGATGATGGGGCTAGTGGGCAAAGAACACGAAGAATGAGAATAGAATATAGTAGCTTGCACAAGTGAGGTTAATTGTTGGTTGGAAACTCCCTTTATTACTCTAGATTAGAAGAAGAAGCAGGAAGTAAGCAAGATCGTTGCGAGCTTTGGAGTCACACCTGAAATGAAATCGTTCTTTTATAAAGATTATAAAGCAAGACATAACCAACCATTCCCTGCTTAGACTAATAAATACGGACTTTTTTCCTTCCTGGATGTACCTCCTGGAGTTCTTTCAATATTTATCCGCAAATGCAATGAGCAGTAACACGGATGAGATAGTGCTTGTAAGATTTTCCTGAGAAGTTTCTAAAGAATCTACCTTATAAAAGCTTATCTGTGGTGAACTATTGGTTCTGGGGAGTCTGAACTGAATTGTTCAAAATATACCCTATGGAAACACGTAGGCGATGACCACTTTCACAGTCTGATGTCACAGGGTGACACAGACTGATACTGAGTCTCAGCCTTCCACCAAAAGGACTGATTTAGTATCTTGGCCAATTCACTTTATAAATTTCTGTACTTCATACCTAGATCAAT
The DNA here is from genome assembly GCA_004027455.1 of Hydrochoerus hydrochaeris. Classification (NCBI taxonomy): domain Eukaryota; kingdom Metazoa; phylum Chordata; class Mammalia; order Rodentia; family Hydrochaeridae; genus Hydrochoerus; species Hydrochoerus hydrochaeris. The sequence continues at coordinate 54,943 of PVLA01006135.1, read as the reverse complement.
AAAGCACAACAGTCAAAACAGATAAAGAAATAAATATTGGTTTCACCTTAAAAATGTGGAGGAAAGGGAATTTGACCAACCATATGTGCTATGCAAAAGGGAGGGGGAAAGCAGGGCATATAACCTAATTACTTACAGCATAAAAACCCATATTTTAAAGTTTTTCCCAGCTATTATAAAGAAGAATAAAGCATTTGTATTTTAATTATTTATTCATTCAATTTTTAAAATGGCGGTTGTCTCAGTAGTTCCTCAGAGATGAGTAGAAAAAAAAATTGGGGAAAATATGTAATAGTCAATACTGTTCCAATTTTACAACTTTACATGAAAATAGTGCAATATTCAGAGTTTCCTTCCTTTGCAGAATTCTCATTTTTTAAACTTATTTATCACTAGGCTCTGATGACCAGAAAGTGGGTTTATGTCAAACTGACCCAAGGCGATAATCTCACATTTTCTTACAGAGGAGAAAAGGAATGTGGTAATCATTAGGACTATTTCACCAAGAACAGCAGAGCTATATTTATTACCACCCTAATGGAGAGGCATTAAGTGAATGGTGTTATTTATTTCTTTGCAGGCTCGACTCCCTGGAGAAGGATTTCTACTTGATCACATCTGTAATGCTGTCAAAATGGCAGGAGTCTTATTTAATGTAAATGAGAACAGCTATCATTCATCAAACACCTAGTATGAGCCAGTAATTACATATATTTTCTCATTTAATCTTCATAACATTTTAGGAAGAAATTATTCTTTTCATTATACAAATGGGTAAATTGAGGGCTTAGGAACTGATATAATTTGCTTCATGGTGGTATCTGTACCATAAGTGCTACAGTAAACATTCACATAGTCATATACTAAAAAGCAGACTGGTTTGATCCTAGAAATACATTGCAGCATAAAAGCTAAAAGCTCATTGTCTCTCACAATGGAATATCTCATTCACTGGAATGCTAAGACCCATTTGTGATGTTTTACAAAAAGTGAGAAAGACTTCTGATTGGCCAAGAGGCAATCTGACATTAAAACTTTCAAATACATACTTAGATATATATTTGGGAAATGGTGTAACCTCAAAATTACACATTAAAGAAAAACTTATATCCATGATATTAATAAAGGACTGCCCTTAAACAGAAATGCCTGCATTTATAAATAATTATTACTCCCCAGATCTGAAAGAGAAATCTCTTAATTGGACTACATGACCAGGCCGTACAATAGAAAGGACTTACAGAAAGCTACACAGATGGGTCCCACTGAATATTGGAGTTAGGCATCATACTTCAAATTCTATACCTTTCTCTGGAGTTTTGCAGTGAATGGGATACTTTCCTTTGAGAAAAGTAAAGAATTATAAACATGGAAATAATCTGATCATCAATAACGCCAAATTCCATTTTAACATAATGTCTTGGGTAGGTCTGACACGAAATATATGACACCTTACATGTGACTTTTTCCTACTGGTGAGCACAGCACTGTCCCCACCAATTACCTGCATCTCTTCGTTTCTTCCTTTGCTTTCATAGTTTTTGTTTCCTCTTTCCTTTGTGTCAAATCTCTTACTGTGTGTTGCTGGTCTCACGGAACTCACTGGGGGCTTATTGTTTTGGAATATTTTTACCAGTTAAAGAATTATGAAAGTAAAACATACTTTCAGAAAAACTAATCATGTTAATAGTCATATACACACACATACCGGAAAAAAAGCAAAAGAAGAAGAGTTTAATCAGAGCTGTATCGGGCTTGACACTAAACACTAGATCGCCTGACAAGAGACTATTTTGCAATTTTGTCTAATGCTTTTTTAAAAAAAAGGTTAAAAATCCATTTTTTCTGAATCTTAAGAATGAGTAATCTTACCTTTTAGGGGGCAAGGGTAACTTAAATACACAAAGCTGTTCAAATAGAAAAAGAACAGGAAAATTTTAACCCTGATCTTATACTAAAAACTGTAAGAATGTTTCAATCCACTCCTATAACATATGTAAAATCTGGCTTAAGGATATTGTTTAGTATCTTTTACTTCAATATATCCTTTAATATTTCAATTTATGAAAAGGGTATGTATCATTAAATATCCTAGTGCACAGCTGAGAAATTATTCAAAAATACACTAAGTCTTAGGAGCATAAGAAAAGTGATATTCATTCCTGATGAATATCATTTTAGAGTCAGTAATTATTTGAAAGGTCTCTTTAAATTCTAAGGTACCTTTACTATTTTCTTTTTAATCAAAACAAACGTACCCTGGTACACCACAAACATCAGGCACCCTTCACAGCTTCATGGAACAGTTGCTTTAGAACTCATATAATGACAGATTTCCTTTATGAAACATTTCTAGAATGACAGCCTTGCTCAAACTGGCTATGTCTGAATTAATATCTTTCTCTCATCAGGACAATATCTGCATTTTTGTACTTATTTCATTTGACCATCTTATTTTGATAAAAAGTATAATAAAATTAACTGAGTTTAATATTTTGGGGTTTTTGTTTTCACATTACATTTCTAATATCTAGAACTTTGAGTCATAAGTCTTTGGAGTAGACTTCACCAGAAACCATCTCCAGTAATAGACAAAGAAATGTGCTCCTTGAAATCTATCCTAAAAGACCTGTGAATAACTAGTACCACAGGCTTTAAGCATGCAACCCATACAAGTGGGTGACTTTGCTCATTTAACTCCATTTTCTTTGAGATGGATCCACATCATCAAAAGACTATATACCAGCCCTGCATCCTTTAGAAAGACAAATGGGTCATTTCACAGTAGCTAGGACCAAATCCCACCCATGGCTTCCTCAGAAATAAATACCTACCTGTGAGCCAATCCCTCCCAAATTTCTTGGCCTGGATTGTTGATGAGATTATTGAGAAACTGGATTCTGTTTTTCTTTTTTTCAATCAACTGGTATTGTGGGTGCTTACTTAGCCTGACCCGTCCAGTCTTTGAGAGTGAGGTATTTTCAAAGGGATTCACTCTGTGACTCATTCACATACTAAAGTACCATTTAAGCCATTGCAGCAGCAGTCTACTAAATGTCACCTTGCTTTGTGCCTCATCCAGTAAATATCCCCAGTTCCTAGCTGTGATTTCACTGAGATAAGAGAAGGACAAAGGAAAATTTTAAAATAACAAAATTTAAACTTTCCTTTCTAATATCTAGGCATAGAGCACAGAGTAATAGAAAATATGGTAGTAAGTAAAAGATGTGAATTCTAGGCTTCAGTGTGCCATAAATTATAAACATGAAAAAAAAATCACTCAAATTCTGTATTATCAGTTTTAAGGGAGAAAATTACAAGAACTTTAAAATTAAAAAAATTAAATTTGAATATTGTCTCTGTATTGTCTTAGCTTGTCAGACAATAACAAAGTCAACATGAACCTTGGGGCTGGAAGAATAGCTCAGTATTGAGCACATGCCTAGAAATACCCAGTGCCTCAAAATGTGTGTTTGTATACTAATTTTTACTTTGGAGACAAGATGAAATATATCTTCAAAAGTTGGTTTGTCAATGAAATGCAATAGCATATAAGATTCTTTATACATCCAGGGCTCTAAAACTATTAATTTCTTCTTGAGAAAATCTAGAGAAAAATGTTTTGAAGAATTAATAAGTTGTACTCAAGTGTAAGATATTTCCATTATTATTTACATACTTAATAACTAATTACTGTTTAAGGCTTAATAAACAAAAATTACTAACACAGAAGAATGTTCTCAGCTGAAAGAATCATAATTTATGGCTGGTAATACAGTTTCAGTACATGCCATCAGTCTGAGATATGTGCTTATTTTTAATGTTCTACCTTCACCAGAAACCACATTGGTTTGAATTTCAGAAAATGTCAAATTACATCTCTTGTTATTCCCAAGAAGTCACCCTCAGAGGAAATAATGCTAACATTACACTTGTGACAAGTTTTTAATTTTGTTATTTTATTAAATGATTATCTTGAACATAAACATATGAACATAAATCTAATCATCAAATTTTATATATTCTGTCATGAACCCTGGTTAGGGTTAGATCTTTAAGGATGGCTTTCACATGATTCTTGTTATACTTTTTGGTCTGATTAGACAGAAAGAGAAGCAGGCAACAAGGCAGACCCTCTTGACAGTCCCGATATCTAGTACAGAATATGGAATGATACAGAATGATGCTGACTTATCACCAAGTCTCCAAACCCACCAAATTTTGTAATGTTTTTACATAATTTTGATTCATCTTAGACCCAATTGCTCCTAAGCACTATAGTCCCATTCTTCTCATCTCCAATCACTACAGCCCACAGAAGTTCTGAAAGCTTTCCCTCACAGGAAGCAAGGAGAAACTACAACATGTAAAAGACTTAATAATGTCTTTCTCCTAGATGTACTGAAAAAACTCTTAAAGATGAAAAAACTTTCACAATAAATAATAAGTGTTTTTTTATTTAAAGATAAAAAAACATGTAAAGGGTAGATATAATACAGAATTTTAAAAAAAAGATAAACAGTAAGAAATCAGTAGTTGATAGATTACGCATTGTCCTCTTAGAAATAATTGTTCAAGTTACAAAATTAAAGCATACAAAGTAGATATTCAAACAGTAAGACTATAAACAGCTATGCATGCATGAGTCTCTACATGTATTTCTATCTTTTCTGTATTAGAGGGGAAAACAAAACTTAGCAAGACAAAACAAAACCAATTCCTATAAAAACATGAAAACAAAAAGTCATATAAAACCACAGTACAAGGTGACCTACAATGATTACTGTGTTTTTTCTTATTATCTTCAATAGAATTGTCTATATCATTAGACATATAGCAGTATAATTAAATATAGCAGTATATAACAATATTAGTAAAAATAAAACATTGTAGACAGTATAAAACTTCAAAGGCAGGTAAGAATCAAACTAGAGTGGATATTCCAGTGAATCTTGTCATCTTCAGTGCAGTTGCCTATACACTTAGACTTGATACTATCAATCATAACAGCTTTGAATAAAATCTATCAATACAAAACAATGATCTAACAAACCAGATTCAATTATGATCAGTCATGATAAAACAGTGTAGGTTTTACAGAGCTGTAGATTAACTTAATAGGAAATTAAGGATGATTACCATAATATATCCTGTTATTTTCAGAATAACTGTCTGTGCCCTCAAATCTAGTATAGGTAGAATGACTAGAACAGAATATAATACATCTAAGCAGAGTGGTGTGAGTAATGCGGGTTTTAAATCCTGGTGCACTATTAACAATATAATGTATCAAGGCCATCTATGTTACAGATTCTAGCCATCCTTCTCTGCCTCATTTCTGCTATGCTATTTTTCTGCCTTTGTTTGTCTACTTTTCTCCTTCATTCTACTGCCTGCCCCACTCATTGAGGCCTTTCTGCCACTGTTCCTAAAATCCTGGTATTTTTTTCTCTCTCTAGAATGTCCTTCAGTATTTTTTGTAGAGTTGGATTGTTGGTTACAAATTCCCCAAGTTCCTCTTTGTCATGGAAGCATCTTGTTTATCCATCAATTTCTAGTGACAGTTTCGCATCAACCTGGGCTGGAGGTTATTTTCTTTCAGGGCTTCGAATATTTCTCTCCAAGCTCTTCTTGATCTGATGGTCTGTGTTGAGAAGTCAGCCATGATTCTGATGGGCTTACCTTTATAGGTAATCTGTTTCTTTTCTCTGATGGCTTTTAATATTCTGCTTTTATATTGAATTTCTGGTGTCTTGATTATTATATGTCTGGGTGTAGATCTGTTTTGGTTGTAGGTGACTGGAGTCCTGCATGACTCACGTCATTGTCTTTTCCCATGCTTGGGAAGTTTTCCTTAATTATTTCCATGAATAGCCTTTGTAATTCGCCTGTATATATTCCTGCTTCTTCATTCACCTTTCTTATTCTTAAATTTAGGATTCTCTTGTCGTCTTCTAGCCTTCATATTGTTACTGCCTGTTTCCTTGTTATTTTTAAGAGATCTTTCTTTTCATGGTCACACATTGCACACTTGTCTTCAAGTTTTGATAGTCTATCCTTAGTTTCTTTTAAGGCATTTTGCCAGCTTTCAATGGAGTTTTTAATTTCCTCATAATCTCTTTGAATATGCTTCATTTATTCTATATTTTCTTTATATTCTTTATCAAATGTTTCTTTCCTTTTTTGTGTTCCTCCCTTCTTCTATCTGTATCATCCTGAGAGATGCTTCCTGAGAGTATTTCTTTTATTACTCTACTCATATCTTGCTTTACCTGATTTAATGTTTCAGTTTTGAGCTCGTCTACAAGGTCCTGAAGATATCTCTTAATGTCTATTGAAGCTGTGTCTGATGTTGCGTGTTTGCTGCCCTCAGTCTCCCTTGTTTTTTGCTCTCCTGGATCAGTGCTCTCAGGGTTCTGGCCTCCTCCTGCCTCTCTCTCCTGTCATGGTCCTGGCTTCCTCCACACAGGGGTACAGTGGAGGTCTCAGTCCCCTTCCCTGTTGGCCATAGTTTCTCTGAAGCATGCTGGCAAGGGACCTCTGCCCTCTCCTGCCTGCTTTTGTCACTGATGTTTAAGCAGGGACTGCTTATGCCAGTCCCTCCCCACAGGGCCTGCCAAACTTCAAGGGCCTTCACCAGGTTAGTGAGTGCTAGGCACAGGGAATCAATCAGTGGGTCCCGGCCAGGGGCACGACCCAGTCCAAGAAAATCCCATGAATCTGCTCTGGAGAGGGAGCAACCAATTGAAGTCACTGTCACTCCCAGTTCAGGTTCCTTCTGCCCGATTCCAACATGTTGCCCATTTGGTTGCACCCTTCCCATGGGGGTTGGTCTGATTCCCAGCATTGACCGTGGATTAATGAAGGTCCCTTCACCAGCTGTGTTCTCCATTGGGCTCACCCACCCCCAACTTCAGCTCAGCTGTGGCTCCTGTGAGTGGCGGCAAGAAGGAGTTTGGGTGGCTCAGCCGGCCAGCACGAATTTGCAAATTCAGGCCAGCGCAAACTTGGTGGGTCACAGTGAAAACACCTTGTCCAGTAATTTTAGCTGTTCCAATTGTAGCCCCTAGACTGTGTGTTTGATGAGCTTTTTTACATTTTAATTTATTCCCGTGTCAAGACGATCCATCTCCCTCTGTCTGGGTCTCTCTAGGATGTTTTATTAAAGCATATGAGTTGCTTCTCCTGGGAGGTTTGTATTTTGTTGCTCACTGATCGGCCATTTTTAGCTCCTCAATATAATAAGCATTTTTGCAAAGCAGTTTGTGGTAAGAAGTATACCTGACTCTAACTGTGGGAATTCCCAATTACAACTTCTCAACATGTGGGACAGCAGCCTGAGCATGTCATCTGCCTGAAATGTATCTTATTAAGAATGAAATTGCTGGTGAGTTTATTAAATGTGACTGCCTCTGCTAGATACTGTAGGAGGGACAAAAATGAGTAGAACAAGGATCTGACACTCAAGCAAAGACAGATTTTCTCACCTTCATATGTTATTCCAGTTACAAAGAGACACATAGTAAACCTTCTTTCAATGAAAGTGTTATCGCCACTGCTCTGGTGGAAATATAACAACACATACAAAGCATGGAAGTTCACACTGGAAGACCAGAGAGAAAACAGTATTTGGACTGAACCTTGGAGAACTACTAAAATTCTGACAGGGATATTAGGAACGGAGGTAAGATGTGCAAATGCAGGTGACTGAGAGATCCTTTGTCCACATGTACCCTTAAATAGTGTGTACTACTCCCTTCTTCATAAACCTATTTCTTTTTATCCACTGTAAAAAAAAAAAAAGAAAAAGATAGTATAAACACATCACTGGTGGCTAAAATGAAGATAGAGTGTGTGCTATTTTGATCAAGATTTTTTGGGCTTCAGTTTTCTCATATATGATAGAAAGATGGTGAAAGGGTCTTTGAGAATTAAATGAGATCCTGTGCTCATGACCGTATCTGGCATTTGCAAGTCACCTGATAAACCACAACAGTACCAATTCCAAAAATAACAGCTGGAAATATCAGATTTGCTACAAAGAATAATTGTGGGAATGTCTGACCATAAGCAAAACAAATATATTCTTTGAGTACAGCTTAGCTGTTCTATCTCAATATTTGTTTTAGCCTGCTAGAATTTCTCTAAAGAAAATAAGAGATTAGGAATCATAACATTCAGTTCTGTGCCTCTTAGAGTCTTAAATGTATGTTCTGACTTCAACCAAGTGACACAATCTTAAAAGATATGTCTTCATGATTCCTGTAACATCTGATATGACCCATTTAACATTAGTCTATGCTGTAATATTCATCCATGGAATTACATTTCAGATAACTTTATACCAAGTGAAAGACTTTTGGTTACAAATGTTCATAAAATATAAGTATATTATAGAGTGACAATATGTTAAATATTTCTCTGTAAATCATAACAATATCTAGAATGACAAAACATAGTACATAAGCTCAAAGTGGCAAAGATTTGGATTGCTAAATGTTCTTTCACCTATTGTTTAAGATGAAAAAGTATTTTCACTATGAAATACTTACAAATATGAACCATATGTCAATTGTTTCATCACTGTGAAGTAAATAAAGTAATATGGATTGTTTTTAAATTATTACATCTATGTGACAATCAAAAATATTTAGATTTTACCCTAGAAATTAGAAAATACAAATAAAATATAGCAGCTGAGACTAGAAATTAGAACTTGAAAATCTTTAGTAGGTGCCATATGTAATACACTTTTTCTTATTAAAAATACTCTGGGTTGAATAAAAGAAACTTGAAATTCACTTTGGTGTTCTCAAATATAGAAAATAAGAAGGGGGTGCCTAGCACCTTCTCCTTTGGCATAATTTGCTGTCATAGGGCTTACTTGACACACATTTTCAAAGCACCTGAAAAAAATGGGAAAATGTTTAAAATTATTATTGTCCCCATGAGTTAGAACAATGATAGTTACCATTATTACAGCACTTTGAATAAATGTGTTTTTTCCCTTTTTTATTCAATGTTTCAATTCCTCAGATTGGACATTTGCCTTGGAGAGTTTGGTCAAAGGACAGGAAATTACAAAACAAGATACTGTGTGAGTTATGAGAAATGAAGGGAAAAGCTTATCACGATTTCCTGAAATATAATTTTATTATGAAAATAGAAGAGGAAATACTTAAGATTGGGTCAGGAAATGTTAATATATGACTTGGTTTTCACAATGATTTTTGTTTAAACTGTGCAGCCCATTAAGACACACAAAGCATTCCTGTGAACTAATATGGATGCAATACTTACTTAACTTGTTGAAGAGTATAGTTTTTCCTTTTGCAAGACTATTTCACAATAAAGGTTGAGGAAGGAGGTCATCCCCCATTTTGCTACTGTTCCCACTGAAATACTCTGGAATGTTGATAGAATGGTAACATTGATGATAATTTCAATATCATCCATATACAATTTTTTCAAAGTGATTGTCATTACATTATCACACCTGGCACCTGAAGCCCTGTGGTATCATTTAGGAAGGTGTTTTCATTTAAGATTTACAGATGAGGAACCAGAAATTTAGAAGTCATTTACCCAACCTAACAAGTGCTAGTACCTGAACTCAGAACTCTGCCCCAATTCATCATTGTCAAAGCTTTTGATGAACTTTCAAATAAAGTATAAATTCTCTATCCTTATATATGCTTTGAAAGTTTATAAAGAATACTTTGAATATATAAATATGAAGGTATATATTAGAATATATGTATATATATATATATATATATATATATATACTATGCTTAATATTCCTTTATTCCTTTATTCCTTTTCATGTTCAACAAATAAATTATTTTCTCATTTCACAAAAATTTTCAAACTTTCAGGGTACCCCAAGAATTACTGTCAAAGTTGTGCTCATGTGGAAAATTTATGGATCAGAAGGCTCATAAACAAAATTAATGTTACGTGTTCAGTCTGCTGTTATTTATCTAAGAGTAAGACAATTGCAAACCTCCATGTTGAAATCAAGAGGGCAGATGCTCCAAATTGGTTTCCTGTGAGAGCGTAGCCACTAACCACATGTATGTGTTTAAACTCAAACTAATGTTCATACTTTAGATGAAATAAAATTCTCTTCCTTGGTCACACTATCCCTATCTCAAGGGCTTGGCAGATACAAGAGACTAATGACTGTTGCACTGGGCACCACAGATACAAAATGTTTTCCTCATCACAGAGGGCTGCACTGGACAGTCCTGCTTCAGGGCAGCTGTTCCCATCAGCCATCGGCCCACTTGTTCCTCAAGCACTAAAGATGAAGCGGTCCTCAGAGAAGTGTGCACGTGTGTGTGTGTGTGTGTGTCTACAAAATGAACGATGATTCTACTTTCACAACAATACAAGAGAGATAAGCAAGTCACAAATAAACATGGGTACTTATGTGGAGGCCCTTACGTTTGGGAAAAAAACAATCCTTTGTGATGATAGTCTACTCTAAGACCATTTGCATAATACAGTGTTGTATTAACAGCTTTGTGGCACAGATAGAGGCCAAACAAAGCATCTCTAGTTTCTGGGGCGTATAGATAATGATCTCGAGTTAGAGTAGTCAAGGGAGGAACAAGAGAAAGGGCTCTTCCTATGAGAGAAGCCTTTGCGAGAGGCTGACAGGATGTAAGAGGCACCCTGAAAATATGTTCCAACAGCTCCACGGGGCATTTGCTTTAAGAAACCAGATGGTTGCCTTGGCTGGGAAGGTGAAAACAGAGAAGAAAAAAAAAAAAAAGAGGAAAAACTCAAGAGAAAGGACTGGTTATTGTTCTTATCTAACCATCTGCCACAGATGGCCCAGCACTCCTGAACTATAAAAGTAGGTTAGGGACCTGGGGTTTAGCTCAGTGGCACAGTACCTGTCTGGCAAATGCAAGGTCCTGAGTTCGATTCCAGGTACCACCCCCCCCCAATAGATTAATCTTAAGAGACCAGGGTTTGGGGAGCTGAGGTGCACTTAGACCAGAACCTTCCATCTGCCACTTTCTAACTGCTTTGGTCACAAGTTTACCTCTGTAAGTCTCAGATCAAATGTTACCCCACTGAAGTCCACCCATGTGAAGGGCATCATGCTTAGGTAGGGTCCCAAAGATCAATACAAAGAACTCACACAAGTAGATAATTATCACATAATTTCATGAATGCAATGATAGAGAGATGCATAGAGAAAGCATATGCCTGGGGAGGCTTCTAAAGCATGAGGAAGTGATATCTAAGCTAAATTGTAAAGGTTTCATAGCAGTTGAGAAAGGGTTAAGTGGTTCAGGAGAGAAGAGACCATGGGTAGGGGAATAAATGCATATGAAAAATTTTATGTATATAAAAAGTCTCTTCTCAGTATAAAAAGAGTGATTTATAAAAGAGGAACACCCTGACTGAACAGGTAAACAGTTAAAGCAGATGGAGAAAGAAATATTGTTAAAAAAAGAAAAGAAACAAAACAAGTGGTTACAGACACAATAACCGCTGTCTTTCTGTGCTGCTTCTGCCTTTGCTGCTTATTCACCTCTGCACCAGGCAGCTGGGCAGGCAGCTGTGCCCACAGAGACTTCCTCTTTCTCTCTGGTCATATGGGTTGTACCTTTGAGCTCTCAAAGTCAGACCTAGTAGGCAAGCCATGTCTTTGAGGGCCCAGGAGCACAGCAGTAAACAACACTCCTCCCACTGGTCATTTGCCTGCCAGCTGAATGACCTCCTACCAGGGCCAGAAACTTCGGTCCCCGTGCTCTTACAATTAAGAGTAGACAGTGACCTATGTGTGGTGCATTTAGCCATGTTATTAACAAAGGTGTCATCCATGGATCTAAATCTGAGCCAAAACCTATAGGGCCTAAGGGTCATCGTTCACCTTCTTCATTTGTAATGCCTCGTGAGGATGTTGTTTTTCCAATCTAGATCTCTCTCCTTTGGTAGCCAAGCATCCCAGAGTGCTGTTCAGAGAGTGACAACTTACTCTCTGCCCCCAGAGAAGCTGCCCTAGAACTCAGAGCCGCTTCCTTGGAGGCATTACCTTATTGAAAGCATGGAACCAGACAAAGTGCTCTTACGAAGAACTGTTCCGTGTTGTGATAGCCATAACAAAATAACTGAAAAATGTTTTTCAGTGTAGCACCATTTGCTGTTGGCAGTTTCTGACACTACATAACAGTAAGTCTCTCCGAGATTGTTAATAACTGTGGCTGGAAAGGAAGACATACTTACATCTATATCTATCTATATCATTGCACAAAGGTCTATAATTGTTCTCACAATCCCTTTTACTCTTTTTTCACCTCTATTGCCGTCAGGAGAAGTTGAGATAGATCAATACATTCATATTTTGGGAGGACAAATGGCCTATGATAGATGTTGGCAAACTTCTACGTGGAGGGCAAATCTAGCTGGCCATTTGTTTTCATAATTATTTATTACAAGTCCATATTCTTTCATTTAAATTTGTCTACAGCTACTAATATGCTCACAGTGTTGAACAATCACAACATCGCAATGGAAACCATATAACTTAAAAAACATAAAATATTTTACTCTCTGATCATTTTCAGGAAAAAATGCCTTAATTGAATTAAGAGAAACAGACATGGAAACCACTTAGTTCAATACATATCATCTTTTAGTTCATTTGACAAATACTTGTGGAGTACTTGCAGGGTACTGAGCTCTGAAGATACAATGGAAAACAAATCCAATAGAATCCTTCATCTTAAAAAGCTTACCATGTCTTTCTGGTTCACTGAGGTGGTTGCTGTTCAAGTCTTTACTCTCATATTAAAAACGTGTAGGCAAATATTCTAATAGAGTAACAGCCACAGGATATGGGGTCAGCTGGGATTATTGGATAAAACAGGGTAGTCAGTTAAATTCATCAAATATAAGCTAAATTAAAGTTGAAAATCCTAGTGACGTGGAATGTGGTAAAATGATCCTCTCTGTGAATGAAGCGAAGAACAATGAAAAATGTTCAAAGGACTTAGAAGACTGTTTACTCCACTGCCTAGGCAAAATTTGATTGAGATGATGAAGGCAATAGACTGGTTTTTAGGATGAATCTATACCTCCCATGAAATGTATGTATTGAACCAATTTAAAATGATGCTACTGGTGACATTCATTCTTTCCCTAGTATTAATCATCTGAAATGGGGGAATCATTAAGAAAAAAAAGAGAGCAAACTCTCTCCTTTCGGAGAGAAAAGGCACAAAGGATAAAACCCAGTTGAATGAATGTTGAGAAATGTGAGGCATGTTCATGTGTACAGATATGGACCTCATGCTAAAAGTGCCTGGATTAACAAACCCAGGTTCTTAGCCTCGTGATGACAAGGAAAGATCAAAAGGAGGAGAAAATCTGATAGAGCCTAAACGTAGCACTTGTGTATAAAATCTAGATCCGCAGTCTTCCCTCGGGCCAAATAGAAGCCTCTCCTGCACCATACGGGCTAGCACTGCACAACCAATTTCCAGAGACAGCGAGACACACAAGAGGCATGATGTTTGCTGTTAATCCTCCTCATCAAATGAACAATTATGTGAACTGCAGCAATAGCTATTTAACTCACATGCAGAGATATTGTACAAAACCAAATACAGAAAAGGAGATTGTCCTGGGTCTTTTTAAACCAAAACCTGGGTTGTGTTCTCTAAATGCTAAGTTGCACCTGAATTGAAAACACAAATGAGAAGTGACCTGTGTTCATGGCACCCCCAAGGGATATTCATCAGAATTTCAGCTTGTCACAGTAGTCAACTCCAGATTGCTCTTCCCAAGAAGGATTTTCTTTTTTTTGTCACATGTGTTCTCATTCATTGGTCCAGTGCCCTGGCAGAACCAGAGGTTTGTAAACTTTTCCAGAAAAGGTTTTCATAATTCATGGCGCATACTACTCCTCTTGGCTCCCAGGCCTGTGACCTGATCCAAGTTTATGCCCTTGAACATTCGTGGTTGACAAAAAGATCAGATTTTTGATAAACTAATGTAGAACAAACGTGAAGCACAATTGAGGCAGAGTAGAGGAAAGGACAAACAAAGAGCAAGACAACTAAAAGGTGAGGCTCCGGGTGAGTGGAGGCCCTCGGTGGTGTCCCAGGAGACAAAGGTGTGAATGCACTGACTGAGGCAGGCTGCTCCCTGCAATGTGGGAAGATTATGCCAGGAGAGCAAAGAGAGACTTGGAAAGAAAGAATGGTGGGGGACAGGAAAAAGGAAAAAGGAGAGCCTGGGGAGAGGACAAATGTGCCTGCCCACATCATTTTGCAAAACATAGTACCAGCCAGCGAGCACAGGAAGTTCATGTTGAGGGCCATCCTTGAAGTAGGCCATCCATTAACCTTGGCATTGACCAGGCTGGGGCAGGCAGATGGAAGGTGATGCACAGCGCTGCACGGATCCGCATCATGCTAAAGCGCTTGGCAAGTGCCAATTTATACGCAGAGGTAAAATATTCTGAAAAGTTTCCCATTTCTGCTGTGTTCATAGGGATTTCAGCAGTGAGCCCTCTTAATTCAAAATTAAGATTTGCTTTACTTGAAATGTTTCACCTTAGAAAGATGGAGCAGAATCCTAAGAAAGGAATATATTTAGCTATTGTTAAATCTAACTATTCAGTCAGGCTTCTTTTCCTGCTGAATATTCAAATTAGAGAAATGCAAGAGGACAAAGAGAAAAATAAATGCATTTTTGATTAGAAAATGCAAATTAATGTCTACATTCTGCCTAAATTCCTCCAATACAGCCTTTTGGTTTTCTTTCATTATCTTCTAACTAGAAGCCTTATTTGCTTTTTGATGTTGGTGAGTGGGAGTCACTTTGAAAATGTTCGTATTTTTAAAAACACTACTGATAATTTTTAAAATGCAAATTAAGGCTACAAAATAATTCACCTCTCAAAATAGCAAAGATCCAAAATATTGATAATCCTTTAGGTTCATGGAACTGAGACAAATCAATAACTTTTTATAGTCTCCATAGTTTTATACATAGATGCCAATGCTTGGAGGAATAAGTTGGAAGTTTATCCACATTGCAAATCCCTTTGTCTCAGTATTCTAAATCATTAGTTCTACTCTACAGAGATGCCCATACAATTGATATCAACAGGAATCTTTACTGTTATTCCATAGGTACAATGAACTGGAAATATCTACCATTATAGAACTATGATATAATATATCATCAATTATTTCAGTGTCTATAAGGGAAAAAAAATAGGACAATGTGATCATTTTTATCTTACTTTAATTAACCCATCAATTTTTATGTCACTTTAATTAACCCCATCAAACACATTATAGGACTGTTTACACAAATAAAACATTTTGTGGAGTCACAAGAAAGTTTAAGTAGTGGCTCCTTCTAGAAAGCAACAGGTTTAATTTGCCAGAAATGGAGACTTCTACCATGTTGTCAGGGATTACCCTGACTATTCCTATTGGGAACCCAGCCCAACATTTTCTTTGTTTCTAGGGACCTGTGTTCCTTTTAAATTAAAAAAAAAAGTCAGTATGTTTACTCAAATATTTGCGATAACATTACTGATCCCCAGACCAACTGCAACTATGGTTATTTTAGATGCACCATCATGACTGAGAACCCTGTAGGAGCCCTTGTCATAAAGATAAAGAGACTGAGTACTGGAGAGGGCAAAGACCTTGCCAAAGGTCATTCATTTGTGTGCATGTTGGAAATATGCATGATTCACAGACTTTAATTGCTTATCTAGGCTGCACAGTAATGAAACACTCAGAGAATTAAACACGCACTTAATTTGAACTTGTTATTGCAGCATAAATTTATTATGGAAACCAGAAAATCAGGAAGGTTTTTTTCTTTCTACTCCGAGATTTCTCTTGTCTGAGAAGTAGCCTTATTTATGACACTTCATGATACTCCAATATTAGAAAAATTGATCTCATTCTGTCTTGATTGCAGGGAAACAGTTCCTGAGAACATTGTGTTTAGGGGTCTTTAATTGCTTTAATTGCTTGCATCATCACACATAGAGAGGATGATTCAGTAGCAGAGTTAAATGACTTAATAAAAGAACACAACAAGTCATGTTATTTCTGGGTCGAGTTCGGTATAAATTGGAATGCAGAAGTAATTTTTTAAAATATCCCTTTATGTTTAGTTCTAGGAAAGCATCTAAAATGTTTCAGATTCTATAGGGAAAATACACAAATCTTAAGCTTTTAATTGTTCCGCAAATTAATGCCGGAGTAAGTCTAATTACAGGCCTTTCGAACAGGCTTTTTACTGCTAGAAATCATTTGTGTGTCTCAACTTTTCAATCAATAGAGAACAAGGTAAGCCACCGACTCTGCTCTAGCCATTGCTGTGCAGGGCAGAAGCCACAGCTGTTCAGCCTTCTCTTTAAAGATGTTTGGGAACCACAGGCTGCCACTGACGGCTTTCAGGCAAAATCCCAAAATTTCCCCTGCAGTAGTCCCAGCTTCAGACTCTCACATAACTGCCCCATGAAGCATGTGATATAAGCAAACTCTCAGTTGGCAAGAGAAGTGTGGCATACACAGGAAGCACTTTAACCTTTTCTAACTCTATGGGGCATTTTCCACCAAATATCCCCCAGTCTAAACATGGCTCAAGCTAGCAGGAAGAGAAAACACACACACACACACACACACACATCAAAGTTTGGAAACTCCATAGTGAATTCATAACACACTTAGATGTACACAGGATCTGAAAGTCGTTTTCTAGCGCTTGCCTTCATGTGTATGAATCAGCCATTCTAAAAATATAAGAAATGTCTCTGGTTCTGGTCTGTTGCTGTTTTTCTGTCTTTTCAGAGAAAACATCAATGCTAGTGAACTTTTGAAATTTCAACATAAACAATGGAAACAAAGCTGGATTCCAACTTCAGCAATCAGAACCTATAATTCCTTCCCTTCATATGGGGAGAATCCATTATTAGGCTGTTGTTTTGTTTTTAAAAAAGTATTGTCTTTTATTTATCTTTAAATATTTTAGCCTGTTGTTTTCTCACGTGAGGAAATGTTCACTCAAAAGATGAGCCTTTCTTGGTGCTTCATCTTTTATTTTCCTTGTATGGACTCAATAAATACGGTGGCCCTTTGCTTGAGCAGGACAGCATGGCATTTTCTTATTTATCCAAAAATATTTTCAAAAGTCAATTTTTAACAGGTTTGTTTCTGAACCCTTGAATGCTATTTCCCTAGTTCGTCATGTTGCTTGCTGTTTGCATAATCACTGGACAGTTTATGATAAATGGAAATGGAAAGATTGCTTACACTGCCATTTTTCACAAGATTCACTTTTTTATTTGGACACTGGGCACTTGTCTGCTGAGTGCTCCTTAAATTAGTCCCAACTTTTTGAAAAGACATGAGGCTACCCTGGGAGTCTGCTCATGCTACGTAGCAATCACAGTCCTCCCCCGCTCTGCTTGCATTCCACGCTGATATCACAAAGGTGACTTTTTGGGAGTAAATGATCATGGAACCCTCTATTTAAATCTGTACAGCTAAAAGCACAAGATTCCACTCTATCTAAAACTTCTGAGTCACTAACTTAGCATTTCTTTTAGCCCTTCTTCCCTGGTCTCTTATGACTTCCATAGAGCATTCCAAACTTTATAGAGTACATTCATCCACATGCAAAGAACTCTACTGGAATGGGCTGATTCATATTTGCTATAAAATTCTAAAGCTGAAGTCCTAATTCTCCTGTACTTCAGGGTGTGAGTGTATTTTAGAAGTAAGTCTTATAAGGTATAGTAGGTATACCTTATAACCATTCATAAATGAGATGGGAGCCTAACCCAATACAATGGGGTCCTTATAAAAAAATCAGAATAAAGACATGCATAGTGAGAAGACCACATGAAGATATTAGGGAAAGATAGTCGTATATACATAAGCCAAGGAAAAGAACCTCAGAAGCAATCAACTTTGGGAGCACCTCCATCTAGGATTTCTAGCATCAAGAACCAGGGGAAAATTAATTTCTGTTGTTTAAAATAATCCAGGCTGTGTTATTTGGCTATGCCAATTCTAGGAAGTTAATGTCTCTAAATGAGATATTTTGGCAAGTGTTTAGAAGCAAGGAGAAAGCACAGATAAAAGGTAGGACAGGAGAGAAAAGCTGACTTATGATTCTGCAGAATTTGGATAGAGTGTTCTCCATAGGACCATGAACTGAGAGTTTGTCACCAGGGTGGGGGCTACTGGAGGTGGCAGAATCTTTAGGAGACAGGGCCTGTGGAAGGCAGTTAGGTCCCTGTACACAATTCCTTCTTGCAGACACTGGTACCATGGCCCCTCCCTCTTTCTTTGCTTCTTGAGGTGAACACTGTGAAATGAGAAGCCTTCTTTGCTGCACACGCTTGGCATGAAGTACTGATAAGCCACTGGCCTAGAATAATGTGACCAGAGGAACATGGGCTGAAACCTCTGAATCTGTGAGCCAAAATAAACATTTCTTCTTTATATATGAAAGAAGCTCAAGGTCTTTGTCATAGTGCTGGAAAACATAGATTATGAATGTTCTTAAAGATTATGAATGTTCTTAAAGAAGAAAATTCACATTTCATCCTGAGATGGAACGAGATGATGGACTTTGGCAGCAAAGACAAAACCTTTGAGAGAGGGTAATATTTCAGCAGTTTGAACAGAGAGGTAACAATGTACAGAAGATATACAGTAGATTAAAAGGTAAAGGAGTGACAAAAATAGGACACAGGAATGAAAGATGATTACTTACGACTTCTCTCTTGCAACGATCTATAAAATCTGAGTTTGTGCTTCATCTGAATAACTGATACGAGTTTAATTTCTTTAATAGTTTTGCATTTTCATTGGAAAATGAGCCAGAAACTCCCTGATTAATGACTTGCACATCTTACCTAAATGTAAACATCTTTTCTCTGACAACATTGACTACTCACGGGGAAAAATTTATACTTTCTTCACACATTTCATCTAGGGTAATCTAAAAATATGCATTCCCTGAAGAGTGATATTTATGGACTTATATCCTTATGCCATAGAGATAAAGAAATTTAAGAAATAGGTCGAAAGGCATTCAGTGACATTAGTTTTGCATGCTTAGTCATTGATATTTCACAAGGGTATATTAAAACTCTATTTGTGCTACCCTGTGAATTTTGTTTCTCACATCAGAATTCTCCAGTGCATACATAAAAGCTTAAATGGGTCATAATGATGACCAGAAATGATCCTTTGCTTGCTAGTAAAATCTTGGAAGATTACATACTATATTTCATAAATAAGACCTTTTCTTTCAGCTCACTTAGCTAAGAATAGTCATAGTACAATTGGGATTTTATTGAAAACTTGCAATGATAGCCAGAATTAATCTCCAAGCTTTCCTGAGACCCTGTCGGAATATATTAGAATTTTACCATTCTTTCGTTATTGGTTGGTTCCTTTAGACTTCTAAATATAATTCAGTGAGATAACGTACAAAGTGCTTAGCATAATATCTAGAACTTGTGGCATTCAAACTTAGTGGGCATTCACAACTAGACAGCAAATGAATTACTGAATGAGTACATCAATGTATCATAGTTAGGAGAGGAAGGCAGCTGGTGATCAAAAGAAGACTGGAACCATATCTTAGAAAATTATTCAGAAGGCAGCCAGACATTTGCTCTATTTCTGCTTTATTTTTCTCCTTCTCCACTAACTGGTCTTTTATGTTGCTTCATTTGCATAAATGTCCCATTTCCTCTGAGTTTAAATCTTTGTAATAAATTAACATGTCATTATTCACCCACCCCTCAGAGGCTGTCTCATTGCCAGGTCTGAATCTCTAGGATGATCTGATTGGTTCAGCCTAAAGCTCCAATTAGCTTTCAGTAGGAAGATAGGTGTATGCCTAACAAGCATACTTCCTGCCTGGACTCCCTAGCTCTTCCTATAAATAGAAAGCCAGGTCCCAGGGAAAAACGAAATATATTAAGTTGGGTGGATAGTGCAAAAGTGTTTTTTAATCATGGGAGGGGCAGTGATATTTTTCTGACAAAAAATAAATGAAAATTCATCCTATCAACACAAAAAAAAGATGAGAAGGTAATAACTTTAAATTCAAATGGAAGAGAAATTTGGAATCACTAACCATAGAAGAGCCATTCATAACATAGTCTCTGTGCTCATGATTCCAAGCAACTTTGCTTAAGCATTACCAAGTATTTCCAAATATATATGTTTCAGATTAACTGTATTTTGAAAATTCTATTATATTCATCTTAATAAGATATGCAAATTAGTTACAAATTTGTAGGACTTATTTATATAAGTGGTAGGAAATATTAGATTCAACCTATGATTATCTTCACATTTTGATACTTCCTGTACATTTATAACTCCAGTAGCACAAAAATCCATCTCAGAATACATTATTTTGACACTCTGTCATCATTGAATGGAAAGTAGTTTATTTTAAAAAGAAAGAATGAAAGAAAGAAAGAAAGAAAGAAAGAAAGAAAGAAAGAAAGAAAGAAAGAAAGAAAGAAAACCAGCTAAAGTTTTGCTGAAGTAGTTCAGATCCAAGATCCTCTAGGCTACAAGCTGAAATTTGTGGGAAAAAATTCACCCTGCTGACTTTTATCCTCTCTTTTGGATAAGATGGCTCTGAGTAATTTGGACCTCTGGCTATGAAACATGAACCTGTCTATCTGTATTATTAATAGATGCTTGATGGGATGAGTTAACAGTGATTTTGGTTTCTTTGCAAAAGGACCAAAAGAAAAATTTTTGAGATGAAAAACATCAGATGACAGAAATATGATAGCAACAAAAATTTTTAGGTGACTTGTGATGTACTAAGCATTGGATCAAAGTGCCTTAAGTGATTCATTTGATTTAATATTTACAATACACCTATGACATGGATTGAATCGTCACCCTGTTTTAAATTTGAAGACATCAAGGTTTGAAGACTTTAAAATCACAGTAACTAAAATTAGAATGAAGCTAAACTTTCTGTAGACTAGAATTTGCACTTCTCCACATCCATCATGTGGATGATTCCATTCCAGTCAGAGTGGACCAGCCACGGGGGAAGCCCTTCCCTCTCCAAGTTGAACAACGTAAATTCAATTCATCAGAAGATGAAAATGTCTTGGAAGTTGAAAAAAATTTAGATGCATTTTATTCCCTAGTTAATATAATGCATAAACACCATCTATTACTTGCATTTCAGCTGCTTCAAATGTTCTGAGCTCAAGAGTTGGGAATTTTTATTCGTGAATAGGGAGAGAAGCTGTGTGTGCAGGGGTGATGCCAACATGATAATTAATTCTCTGCAGGAAACATCAAGAAGCTCCTGCATCAGAGAGGGAGAGTGTCCTAACCTTCCAAATTAGTTTTCTTCAAAGGGAGCTGGAAACCCAGATGGAAATTTAGTTACAACCTCTAAGCACTTATGATAAAACCCACCTGTGACCCCTGCCCATGGTGAAGTCATTGTACAACATTTTTTTTTGCTTTATTTTGGGTAGAAATGGACACATTTCTCCTTAATATTTCAGGCACATATGTTTATTTTCCCAATAACACTTCCCCACCTCCTACGGTAGATTGTGAATAGGAACAAAGAGGAGACAGAATCTCCCAGGAGCACACGAAATATGGCACAAGGGAAACAAGGTCAAAGACATTTTCATGGGAAAAAGCAAATGGTTTCCTTATTCCACTTGACATTAGCAGTTAGAACCAAAATCTGGAAACACAAATTCTTTTAACCCAAGCACAACAGGCTTCATCAAGAACATTCTTGTTTTGTCTCAAAACACAATAAACAACATATAAGCCTTCTCCACATGCATTTTTTCCTAGGTAAGTATAAAGATTCATTATTGGAAAATGTAGTCAGGTTGTATTTCTGAATCCAAACTGGAAGTGAATTTCAATTGAACTATTAGCTTTTTAGTTCTACTTCTTTGCCTCATTTTTTTTTTTTTTTTTTTTTAGGGATAGCTTTTGAACGACAATTGACATCTTTTATTCCCACAACTCTTCTGGAAAGCAACACTGTACCTTGCCATCTAAAATGCAGAAATGTCCTGCCATGAACATTTCACCTCTCTTTACCTCTGTTTCTCATCTTTGACACTGTGATTGTCATATACACTATGATTTTGTATGATACTCATAAAAAACACAACTTTTCCTTTAAACGGTCACACATATTTTAAAGAAAACAAGAGAAAAAATTATCTTTTATGTTGATCTAGGCCTTTTCTCATATTCTTTCATTTTTCCTGAGAATCTGAGTTTATATGTATTATTTCCCCTGATACTTAAAAATTCCCTTTAGCAACCAACACAGTATATACACGTATGGAAAGTTCCCTTTTGTATTAGCGCTGATTGTCTTTATTTTCTTTTGTCTGAAAATACCTTTCTTGAAGGAGATTTGGATTCTTTTCTTGCTGAATGTAGAATTCTCAGCTGAAGTTTTGTTCTTTCAGCATTTTAAGGGTGTCCTCGTACTGTCTTCTGGTGTTCTTAGGGTGTCCTCATACTGTCTTCTGGTGTTCTTAGTGTATCTTGGCAAATTAATGGCATTTGATCATCATTTCTCTCTATACAGCCCTTTTGTTTAGCTGCTTTGGGATTTTTTCCTCCACTTTTTTCTAGCAAGTTGACTTCACGTGCACTAGAGCACTCACTGCCTTTTGGAAACACTAAGTTTCTTACATATAAAAACTTACATCATTCACTAAATCAGTAAAATTTCTGACCACTCTATTTTAGGTATATCAACTTCCCATGCTTTATGCATTTTTTTCTGACACTACAATTACATAGATGTTACATTTTTTACATTGCTCCACAAGTACTGAGACCCATTTTTAAATTGACTCTCAGATTGGGTAACATATTAATTTATGATAAAGTTTACTAACTTCTTTGTTATCTTAATTCTTCTGTTTTTGAGCACATTAAGTTTCCAACTTCACATTTTGAGGTATAGAATTTATATGGCTCTGTGACAGTTTCAATTTCTCCAAATAGGTTTCTATTTTTTTCTTTTGAGTGCATGTTCCTGTATTTTATTGGACCTAGTACCAACAGCTGCTTTCCACTGCATCAGTTGATTCTAACATCTAATTATCCTTGCCATTGTTCTTAGTTGATAACCTTTTCTCTTGAGACTGGTTCATATGGTTCTCAAGTTTATGTAGATCGTGTAATTTTAAACTATGTCCTGGGCTCGCTGACTAAAACTAGAATGGTTTTGTTCTCATTTTAGCCAGCAATTACTTTTGTTGGCTTCAAACTGTAAATTCTTTTGAAAGACAACTGTTGATCAGTGTGTTTGTTTGTCTTCTCCTTAGGCTGCTTACAGCCTGCCCCACACATGTATGGTGCAAGAGTCGGTTTGAAATTTGGGAAGAATTTATATAAACTCCTTGTGTCTGCCTCTACGCTTTCTTGAATCACTATCACTTTCCTAGCTGCTGTGATTTTCCTGATCTCTGGCTTCTAAGTTTTCAGCTCAGAAAGACTCTTATCAGCTATAAATATCCCTATGCCATTCCATTCACCCAGGTATCAATTCATCTTCAAAATTACAAGATTCTCTCCACTCTTCTGTGCAGTAAGGCTTTTTTAAAACCTGTCTGGAATTATAATTTTTATCTACAGAAGGATTGGTTTAGTAATAAATTATTCTGTCAGCCGGGCATGGTGGTGCACATCTGTAATCCCAGCACTTGAGAGGCTATAGGAGGAGGATTTTTGCATGTTCAAGACCATCCCAGGCTACAAAATATGCTCAAGGCCAGCCTGAACTGCATAGTGAGACCCTGTCTCAAAGAGCCAAAAAAAAAAAAAGTACTTTGTCATAGCAAAAGTCAAACTGTATACTGTGAAATGTAGATATTGAATGCTTGATTATTTCTTTCTCTTCCGTTCCTGTTTTTTAAATTATTTGCTCGATTTTATTGCTGAAAAAGAAACTTTGAAGAACATGGTTTGTTTGAGGATTCTTTGGGTTTCCTGTTATTTTATTTTTTATGAAATAAGTACCTCTTCTCCTTTTCAAACATCTGAGGGGAATCTACTGAGAAGATGAGGTATCTAGAAATATTTTAAACAAAGGAATAAATATCTTTCAACAAGGCAGGGTAGGAGACAATTCCAAATATATTGATGTCAAATCAAGGAATAGAGAAGTGATGGATATGGGCAAAGTACAGTAAGAGGAAACTATGCAGAACTCAAACTAGATTTTAATTACCCCAAGATCATATCGATTGCCCATATTATATTGAGGCATAACACTAAAAGATGCAAAAACATCACTCACCACACAGGAGAGAAGTTATTGCAGAAATTTTTCAAAGAACATGGTAAAATTGGCAAAAAAAGAGAGAGAGAGAAGTGTTTGAAAATAGTGCTGTTATGTAATCATAGAAACCAATTTTATAAAGTGTTTCTGACCTCTGAAATTGAAATGGAAGGTCCTCTATATGAAATTGGGCAAGTATCTTGAAAAGTACTGAGAAGGAACAATAAGATTTTAGCCATATTTCAAGAAATCTTCTTTCCCTAGGGTGTCATTTTCATAGTTCATTATTACACCTGGTTATTATGATAGGAAAAAAAAGTGAAGTATTTTGAGCATTCACAGGAGCTTCGAAAACTCCGAGTCCCCAAGTCAGCTGCACGAGCTTCTTTAGGGGACTGATTCGTTGGTGCAAATGTAGACCGGTAAAACCACTGTGGAAATCAGTGTGAAGATTCCTCACAAAACTAGGATTAGAAGTTCCCTTCGACCCATCTATTTTCCTTCTGGGTTTTTTTCTCAGAAGAACTGAGAACATCATATCACAGCAACATATATACACCCATGTTTATAACTGCACAATTTGTAATAGCCAGATCTTGGAAACAACCCAAATGCCCATCAACTGAGGAATGGATAAAAAAAGATGTGGTATTTTTCTACAATGGAGTACTATTCAGCTCTAAAGAAGGATAACCTTGAGGTTTTTAAATGGATATATGAATGCAACTTGGGACCATACTCATAAGTGAAATAAGTCAGACTCACATGTGTAAATACAGTATGGTTTTGCTAGTGTAAAAAACTGAAAGTAAGTAAGATCCAAAGGTTACAACCGATATAGTGAAAGGGAAAGAAACTGCTCAGAGGGAAATCATATTGTTTGATCAGTTTTGCATACCTGTATCTGGTAACCTGAGCAACTATCTTGAAGATAGCGATATGTAATAAAACAATCATTGTTAAATTCCTATCATCTTATTTTGAAATCCTATATCACTATTTTGTTGTTGTTGCTGTCATCATTTGGTTTTTGTTTTTGTGTTTGTTTGTTTTTTTGCTTGATTTCTTATTTT
This sequence comes from Hydrochoerus hydrochaeris, assembly GCA_004027455.1. Lineage (NCBI taxonomy): Eukaryota > Metazoa > Chordata > Mammalia > Rodentia > Hydrochaeridae > Hydrochoerus > Hydrochoerus hydrochaeris. The sequence continues at coordinate 29,531 of PVLA01006135.1, read as the reverse complement.
TCTCTTTAAATTTTTTTAAAAGGACATGGATTAGTTCCTCGGTAACAGAGCACTTCCTCACCCCTTTACACACAGTCCCTGTTGGGGAGTCATTTACACATTAAAGACCACACTGATGGAGGTTGACAGAAACAACCTACTGATCAATCTGAACAAGTGTTTGCATTCAATAATAATTTACCCTATGCATCAGCAAAGGTAGGTGCACTCCCTATGGGGTGGCAGAGAGAGGGAGACTAGCAATTTCTTGTTTAGACAGAAATACCTGACAAAAGAGCTCATTAGGGTCTCTGGAGAGTGGCTGACGGCTGAGGAGCTGTCAACACTGTCAGAGACCTTTGAAAATTGTTCTTGTTTTTGAATCAGAATTTTTTGAATCGCCGGCAGGACACCAGGATCACATTGCTTGCATCTTTGCCTATTTCCTCGCCCTGAGTGCAGTCAGAATTTGCTTAGATCCTTAGCGGCCCTTGAAACTTTTCTGCTTGGCCTACCCATAAGCAAACTGGAATCTCTTTTCCTGGAAATACCTTTGCTTGTCTTTGCTTTTCTCCTGGCTAATTATTGTCTTCCTTTGCTTGGAAATACACAATCACTGACAATATGTGATCATGTGTGCTTATGTGTGTGTGTGTGTGTGTGTGTAAAAAAGACACACACATAAAAAAACACAGACTGACCCTGACTTTGTGCCTCTAAGGTGAACAAAAGGAAGATGGTAGAAATAGAAAATTGGGTTTCAAAAGGAGGACTTATTGAAATAACTGCTATTCAAAACAAAAAACAAAACAAAACAAAAACCCTTACAGGCATATCCAGTTTAGATGACATACTTTGATGAACTGCCTCTCAGATATCTTCTGCTCAGACATACCGCATTAATTTTCTATCCTGGAACCAGATACTTCAAGATACAGAGACGGCAGCCTTCAGCCCTACCACGCGCAGACTCTCCCTGCCCTGATACAGCCCCTCGCTGGATCCCTCGCAGGACTGTCCCCCTCAGCCCTGACCTGTGCTTGCACGGGAATATTTCCTGACTTTAACTAAACAGCCCTTAGCCTAAACAGGAAGGACGGTGTCTATAAACATGTATTTACATATCTTGTCTGTAAATAAAATATATTAACAGCTGCTGCCATAAAAAGTGAAAGTATGATTATTATTCCCAGTTTAACAGTTGTTATGATTCAGGTATAAAATATCCTTCAAATTCTCCTATGTGTGAAAGGCGATTGGATCCCGGCAGCACACTGCTCATCAGTGGGTTCATCCATGATGAGCTCAGGGACTGAATGTGCTGTTAAGAGAAAGGGCCTGGTTAGAGGCGGATCCTCACTGGAGGTGTGACCCGGAATTCTAGCCCAGAGTTGTGACCTGGAAGTCTGACCCAGAGATGTGATCCCAAAAGTTATGTCTCTTTCCCCAACTCTTCTCTTTGCTCTCTGCCTCCTGGCTGACATGAATTTGAAAGACCTTTTCCTCCACCAGGCCTCTCTGCCACCTTGTTTCTTCCTTGGATGCAACTGACCGTGGACAGTGGACTAGAATGTTAGTCAAAATCACTCTCTCCTCCTTTAAAATATGTGCATTGAGTATTGTGTCCAGCAATGGCAAAGTAGATAAGACAGTAGCATATTGACTGAGAATGTTCAGCACTAGTTCAAGATTATATGGTTAGTGACATATCTACACAGACCTGACTTTGTTTAGGTCTAACCACTATATTAGACTGTCATCCCTGGAAAGAGCCTCTCTGTCCTTGGGTGATGGTTGTAGTCTTTCCAGAAGTTATCAGATGCAAGGTCCTTGGCATCAAGTTTCAAAGTAGCTCCAGAATCCCTTCTGATAATTGTGTCACTGCTGCATGAATTTCTTTAATTAAATCTCAGAGCCACCCTCTCACCTTTGGTGTGGGGTTACCTTGATTTTCTTCACTAACTGCTTTGGAAATATGGTAGCAAGTAAGCCACTGGCCAGACTAAAACTGGTATCATTTCTATTTTATAAGTGAGGAAATTAAAGCTCAGCAAAGTTGTCAAGACAGTTGTTGAGCAAAGCTGTATACAGCCAGGATCAAGCATAAAGTCTACTTGTCAATAAACCCTCTTGAGAATGGGAGCTTACTTTTGTGTCACTCTGAATTTTAGTCCACATCCAACATATTTACTATATTTACTTTTTTATTATTATGCATTGTAGAATATAATGATTGTATTCATTACAGGGCCACCACTACTCTTACTACCCAGCCATTAGCAAAGTTATCCAAACTTAGGTTGTCTGACACATGATAATAGAAAATAGTAAATTTAACTAGTAAAGTAAAATCTATTTTATAAGCTGGTTACTTCTCACTATTGACAAAGGTAAACATATCTTAATTCTTTTATTCCCTTTCTTCTTTCCTGCTTACCCTCTCCCTCCATTTCTATATTCCCTTCCCATTTGCAAAATAACTATTTCTTATTTCTTATTGCTTATCTGTTGTTGGTGGGGGTTTTTTGCTTTTAATTTATACTTTAGGTTTATCATGTAAGAGAAGTTAGTATTTAGGCTTGTGTGATTTATTTCACACACTTAACATTACAGACTCAAGATACATCCATTTTTTAACAAGTGACTCAAATTTATCCTTCTTTATGGCAGGGTAGTACTCTATGGTGTATAAATACTATATCAAAGTGAATTGCCCTCAATTAGTATTTTTCAAGATAGTTTCTTTCCTGTGTCAATTTTCATATGCCAAACAGGATTTCCCAGTGTGTTCCAACCAGTGTGTTATAACCTGTCTCCAAAATCCATTATAACCCCTATTAAGAAAAAACATCTTTAAAAATTGGTTTGTAATAGAATGATTTTTTTCCCTAAGGCTAAGTGCTGGCTAAGAAGAGATGGTAAAGAAATGCCTAGAAACCACCAACAGTGGGCTTCATCTGCCAGATCTGAAAAGGCAAAGGAGAAAGATGGTGTTGGTGTGGCCAGGGAAAGCTAGAATGTTGAAAGAGGGGCCATCTGATAGTGAAAGAGAGTTGCTCTTATAGACAATACATGAAGGAACCAGAGGAATCCATTCTGTGTTGTCTGTGTCTGTCTCTGTCTCTGTCTCTGTCTCTCTCTATCTCTCTCTGTCTCTAACACACACACACACACACACAGAGTACAATCAGCTATTGGGATCTCCATCACCTGACTCTAACCAAGAGCCGAAGTACAAACTAACTAGGGTGAATCAGGACACAGAGTAGACAGAAAAGGGATCTAGAAGGGCAACTGTGATCCACCAGACACCTTCCATCAAAGCTATTTTTCCAGTAAACAGGTATGGCATTTTCTACTTAAGCTAAACATATACCTATCCTGTGATCTGGATTTAGCAATTCCACTTCTTGCTATGTATCTAAAAGAAACGATTGCGTACATTCACCAAACTACATGCACAGGAATGTTAATAACAGCTCTATTCAAAAACTGAAAATAACCCCACTGTCTATTAATAGTGTAATGGGTACACTGTGGAATATTCTAGACAAGAAGAGTATATAGTAATGAAAAATTATGAACAACTAAATACAATAACATGAATAAACCTCACCAATGTATGTGAAGTCTATAAAACCAGACACAAAAGAGTCCTACAGAATGATTGCATTTATAAGTCCTAAAATAGGAAAACTCAACCAGAGGTGATAAAATTCTGAAGAGTGTTCACCTCCTGGTGTATGTAGGAGGAAAACAGACCTGGGTATTGACTGGGAAGGAACAGGAAAAGAGCTGCGGGTAGTGGTTTCTTGTGTGTAGACACAGGTAAAACCTCACTGAACTGCAGCCTTAACACAAGCTCAATTCATGCAAGTGATGTCTCAGTTTGAGCAATAATCACAACCGCTCCAACTTCTCTGACTCCCCACCTATTAGCAAAGTCTTCCAGACCTCGTATAGTGGACTCGTGGTCACCTCATAGCACCCAGCTGAAGTGAATCAGCATGGTGCTGGGTGTGGACGGCCCACCTGAGGACTGTTGCCAGCATAAAAAAGGAGACTGGAGAGGAAGAAGTGTTGTTGGTTCTCTACGGTGTTGCTGGTTCTCAACAGTGTTGTTGTTTTTCCTGTTGCCGTTGGTTCCCCTGGAGGACCTTGTTGAGCTTCCTTCCTGATATGAACTTGATTGTTATCAGCAGAGGAGTTTGGGACCTTGTTATCACTGAGAATGGCTACAGTTCACTTTGGGGGAGCTCTGGTCCTTATTTTACTGCTTGCTGGCTCTGACTTGTCATTCTGGGTTCCTGATATGAACTTGGTTGTTCTCATTTTTGGAGGAACTCAGGAACCCGTTGTCACTGAGAATGGCTGTGGTACTTTTGGGGGAAGCCCTGGTCCTGACCTTGAGCATTGCTTCCTGACTCCAGTGCAGGAACCTTCAGCCTGCTAACATAGATCTTTCAACCCACTGACACAGCCTTTCTAGCTACTACTGCTAACCCTTGGGCCTTCCAAGTGCAGCTCCATGAAATAGTCATCATCATGGTCTCTAGGCCTCCAGTTGGACTCATGAGGAGCATTGTCATGGGTTCTAGGTCTTCAGCTGGACTCATGCAGGACATTGCTATGGACCCTCAGCTGTATCTTTATGTCTTAGTGTGTGGACAATTTCCTGTACTCTTTGTTTTGCACTTGTCTCTTTGGGTGACCATTACAAAATAATACTATAAATTATGTGTCCTGTATTTTCTTGTTCTTCTTGCAAACCCTGACTACAATAACTCACTTGTCTAATAAGCAATAATGGAAAATGATAAAGTTAATCAGAAAATATTCTTCTGGCTTGTAAACTGGGTACTTTTTACTAATGACAAAAAAGAACAGGTTACTATGAAGTGAATGACAAAGCCAAAAAGTTATCTTTGGAAGATATCTGAACAGTTACTCCAAAGCACATGTTCCAAAAACCCAGAAAGACAGGAGGTCCAGTTAATATTGGGGGAAGGCAGACCTTTGAGGTTCCTCAGATCATACCAGGCTGACTGGTACCTACAAAGGCTGGCTTGCATTGTTCTAAAATGTTTCTAGATCATACAGGGTTAACGCTTGGGAGAACTAAGACAGATAATCCATTTTTATAAAATGTCCCCAGAAATATTGCATGGCTAATTCTCAAGCTTAATTTAGTTTTTCTTGGTAAATTGGGTAGAACATAGAATTGAGAGAAATTACACAAACCCACCTGGCTTACTGTTTTCTCATTTACTACTAGGTTGGTTTTCATTGTAATAGTTATTAATATTTCTAAATAGGAGCTCCAATTACATGGTGTTTTAATATCCTGACCCACAGATAAGAATTTAAAAGGAATCTTTTCTATGCTACTGTCTCAATGGGTCTGATAGTGTGGTTTAAAAAAAAAAAAAAAGAAGAAGAATAAAGAAAAAAATGCCCTGGGAATAGTGGTTCCCAATTACAGTAGGATTAATGTTTTTGTGCACTGTAGCTCCATTTTATAAATTGCTTCTCCATGACACTTGATATGTCATGGGGTCACCGAAGAGCAGGGCATAGAATTCAAACATAAGCAAAGAAGAACTGGATCTCAAGACAATTGGAGCTGAAACAAAGATCAGAACACCTAGATAAAGAAGTAAAATTTTCAAGAATCATCTCAGTAACAGAGGGAAATTAGTGGATAATGTGTTGTATTCGTGGAATTTGTATAGCCCTTGTCCCCAGGGCCACTCTTGCTTGTAAATTCACAATATACAGTATTTCTCTGATAGGCCACATCTGTAAAGCTTCACTCCCAGTTCCTCTCAAATGAGTGGATGACTCCATATGTAATCTACAAACAAAGGTGCAAGGCTACATGTGTTCACCATGTTCCCCTGTCCCAGGCCAGCTCAATCAGGCCACATCTGCTGGGCCAGGCTATGTCACCTGTGTTGCTGCTACTGCCTTAGTATTCTGTCAGTTTCACAGAAATTTTAGTGAATGAACTGCTGCTATTTGGTATATTTTAAGCTTCTCATAAAATATAATACTATATATATATATATATATATATATATATATATATATATATATGTCTCTGGAATATATATACATACATATATATACGTATGTATATATATTCCATCTATAACTTGGAGGCTCTAGACCTCCAGCTGGAGTCATGGGAGGCATTGTCTTGGGCTCCAGGTTTTCATCTGGACTCATGCAGGACATTGCTGTGGGATGTAGGCCCTTGGCTGAATATTCTGGGTCTTTAGTGCTGTGGACAGATTTCCTGAAGTGTCTTGTATTTAACTCCAGGTGACTATCATAAGATAATATTATAAACTCTGTGTACTGTATGTAATTGTTCTTCCTGAAAAACCTGACTACAGCAGGATGGAAGGAGGTTGCCTTTTGCCCTTGTTGTTTTTGCTGTTCTGCTACCGTAAATTGTTGCACCTCAACACGCCACCCTGCCTCGGAGCCAGTTGATTATGGATTAAAATCTCCGCAAACTGTGAGCCAAATACACCTTTCCTTCTTTAACTTTGGATGTCTGGTACTTTGTCCCAGCAAGGACAGAAAAGTAACTAAGACATCTGGTTACAACTAAAAGCAGAAGTAGAAATAGACAGAAACTCCCCTTCCAGGAGAAAAGTGCCTTTACAGAAAACCATGGGCATGAGGAATATTAAAATCGGGCAGCAAATTCAAAGTTGAAAAGTAAGTATAAGTCAGAGAATAGGAAGGCTACCAGGACTGCACCCTTTCAAGGAGTGTAGGCCCTGGATTTCTTAGGAACACAACAGGAAATAATGAGAGATTTTAGGACACGCACACACACACATACAACATAAGCAAATGATGACTATCTGTTTTTGCCAGGATCTGGAATTACAGTGTTTATTTGGGTTTGGTATGGAAATATGTTAAACTACTGCTTCTACTTCATTATTCTTTGAGAAGCATTCAAGTTGCCACACCCCTGTGCATCAGCTTTAATAATATTATTGCATGATGCACTTATTTTATCTAATTTCCCAGATGTGTTCCATCACGTTATAAACATTTTTATTGTATTGGTTATCTTTGCCACCTTTTGGTTGACACTGTTTTAATTTGGAATTCTGTTTGCTCTTTCTCTCTTTTTTGTCCCAGAAAGTCACCAGAGTTTCAGTTGGTTAATCCCCTCCCATTGTCTTGTTAGACTTTCCATCAAACATTTGTATCCTACTTTGTTTCTGTGCTTCCCTTTATTGTTTCCACCCTATGCTCTTTTCTCTTATTTCATTGCTATTTCCACTAAAAAGCGAGTGATAGGTTCCAAGCCCACTTTTCCCTGGTGACTCTACTTCCTCAAGATGCTGCAAGTCCTCGTCAGAAAGCCTGACCGTGGTGTCCAAATTTCACTTCACTATGCAGGTGTGACAAGAAAGAAGTCACAACAGAGGGAATTTGTTAATCAGGTGATGGAGAACTGAAGAAGAAGCTCACAGGGTCGCTGATCACAACCTAGAAGCCTTTTGAAGGAACCCACAGAATTTCAAGGCAGATGTCACCTCTGTGGTTGATACCTCTGGAGCATCATGGGATGGGGCTCAGTCTCTGAAGCCTGGATGCTGCCCATCTGGCCTCAGGAACTGGGGAGAAGTCCTATGTTGCAGAGACCCAGCTATGCAGCCAGCATTGCCTGTCTGGTGCCCACAAAGGGACAAAATGAAAGAACCCCACAAAGCTGGCAGCTGTCATTAAAGACCATGGTGGGGTAACCTGATAGGAAAGTAGAATGTATGTCCCTGCTCTTCTCCTATGTCTAGTGTCTTTGACTTCTTCTCAGTGACTGTCACACCTGTATACTTCAGCAGAATATGGGCAGTACAGATCCCAGGGGAGTCTCCACATGTTCTATGTTTGAATGTGAATTACTGTCCCCTTCTGTAAGACAGAAGAGAAGTTTTATTAAAAACCATGCATAGACCATAGGACCACCCCATTCCTTTAAGATGCTCACAAGGTGTGTGGTATTCCTCTTCCATTTGTTTTTCAGTTTTTCCTTTATTAAATTTCCAAGCTAATTCTTAAACTGTGCTTATGACTTCTTTAGGATCGTTTTTCACCATTAAAGTGTAGTTATATTGAAAGAGTTGATAATCCATCTTATCTTTTCTTTATTAATTGACTCATTATCAATGGAAAATTTCTAAGTGGCTATTGACAAAGCTCACTGAATCAATAGACTGTTTTCAGCATTTAGAATCCATATCAGAGAAAAACTACAAGTTTTTCCTTCCAGATTATACATACTAATAAAAAAACCCCACAAGTGGTCTCCCCCGAGTTAAGTTGTGACTGCTTATGCAGCGATTTTAAACTGAAACTATTCATCAGAAATAACAGGATATTTTGAATATGCAGATGTCTGAGCCTTATTCCTGAAGACAGCCTAGCAATGAGTGTGTGTGTGTGTGTGTGTGTGTGTGTGTGTAAGCTCTTTGGATGAATTTGTAATATATTTAAAGCCTTCTTTTAGAGCCATTATTTTGGTTCCAAATCTTTAAGTCATTTTATAATCTTACATTTTTAAGATTAACCCCAAATTTCTCCCTCCTTGCTTGTTTGTCTCCTTCATGGATGTCAGTATCAAATCTATTTACTTCCTGAAGTCATTTGGAAACTTATGCTTGAGGAGGCAGGAATAAAAACTCCTCCTGTCTGACCTCATCACCCAACACAAGGCTTCTTTATTTTGTACGTGATGTCCCTGACCATGATTGTTTCAGAATGAGTGATAATAGTAGGCTTGTGAATTAAACATGTTGGACCAGGTATTTCTGTTTTATAAATGCAGAGTAAGTCAAGAATGCCAAATGGCAATGTCACAGTCCTTCTCTTCTCTGCCAACCTATTGCCGTATGGACCCAAATATGTCACTCCTAAAACAGATGGCTCTCCCTGCTCTCCAGGTTATTACATAAGGAAGTGAGGGGCAGTGGATTGAGTGTGCTCAATTTCCGAGAAGATGAGCACAATACATGTGACAAGACCCCAGGTGTAGGGAAAGAACCAAGCTTCAGATCCAGGCCTGCCAGGATTTAAACCTTGGCTCTGTGACCCACCTCATTCGGCCTCTGTTTTCTCTTTTGTGAAAACAGAAATAATAATATCTAGAGAAACTCTGGTGATATGTATATAAAACAAATAGCAAATAACTGCTGTGTAATAGATTTGCTTTTTTATATTTTTATATGAAAATAAGGTCTTTCCTAAGTTTCCTTCTGAATGGTATTAACTCTGAGTTGAGGGGGCCATCTGATAGGATTTAATGTAAGCATAGGGTAATAAGCCTTTGTCAGAAACCCATGACAGTGGTCATTAAAATACTGAGCACACACAAACTGAAGCTATTGTCTGGAAAAGATGATGCTTATTGAATTTACTTTCTGAGCAAACTACTGCCACCTGACTGGTAGTCTGACCAAGTCACCCAACAGAGGTATCTAAAACCATCTGTATGTGTGTGGTGCAGTTGGGGAGAACTGTAAGAGGACCCCATGATAATTTGATGAAAATAATTGAACCAAGTCAATGGAGAACTACATAAGAATATTTACTTCACTTAATTATTCTTACTTTAAATAGATGCTAGATGATGAGGTGTCGAGGTTTAGATCCTAAATGGCCCCCAAAAGCTTGCTTGGTAGAGGCTTGGCACCCAACACACTTTTGAAAGGTAACTGGGTAAGAAGGACTCTGACCTCATTAGTGGATCAATCTACTTATAGATTCATAATGTTGTAGGCTATTGGGAAGTGGTGGAAACTTCAGAAAGTTGGGTACTATTGGAGGAAGTAGGTCTTTAATGCCATCGAGGAGCACAGTTTGACCCCAGTCAGCCACTCTTTCTGTCTCTATGTCCATCTGTCTTCTCTCTCTCTCCCCACCCCTTCTCTTCCTCTCTCCTCTCTCCCTCCTCTCCAGGGAGACAAAATCCTCTCTCCCATAGTTCTTTTTACTCCCTCTGGTCTCTCCCTCCCTTTGCCACCTCTCTCCCTCCCACACCCCCCTTTTCCTCTCCCTCTTCCTTTCTCCCTCTCTCTGTCTCATGATGTCTCCCCCAACACCTTTCCTGCCCAGCATAAAGGGAGCAGTTTTCTTCCACCATGAACGTCCATCGTCCATCGTAATATCCTACCTCGCTGCAGGACTGAGAGTAAGCAGGCCAAATGAGCACGGGCTAAAGTCTCTGATCTGTGAGTGGAAATAAACCTTTCCTCTTAAAAGCTGGTTTCTCTCAGATTCTTGTCACAGCAACAGAAAGCTAAAACGTGAGGAATTTGGATTTCTTTTTATTTTCACTCCTAAGCGCAAATTAAGAAACTGATAACAATACCAAAGACCATTAAAACTTATTGTCTGTCGTATTCTGCTGATGATTTAGCCATGCATTCATGGCATACCAGCATACCAGGCAGGGCGTTGCTTCTTTCCTTAGAGCCCTCGTTATTTCAGGGTTCAAAAATTTCATCTTCACTTAAGCAAGTTTTTCAGACGATATTTGCATCAGGCACTTCCTGAGCGTCACCTCAGGCCTTTTATAGTGGTCAAAGTCAAGTTAAGGCAACTAAAGCCCGTCGGCACCCTGCCTCAGCTGTACCCAGTTCTCTTGGTCTCTGACCTCAGCCTTCCCTGGCAGTTGACATGAGATGCACACAGAAGCTGGGCTGGTACCGATGAATGCATGAATCTGCAAAACCGGCATCTCCGGAACAGCGTTGGTTGATGCAGGGCTGGATAAAGCGAATGCATGCGTATTCTACCTCCTCACACACTGAAGATTCCATAGGGTCCCGCATCATGCACCAACCATGTCTCCCTTGCCCCAAAACTATGATTGGCTGGATAGAGGAGTTTATTTTAGCAATCCCTCCTCTATTTTATCTTTCCAGTCTCCCACTCATAGCCCCTGCAATCACATTCCCCATCCAGGTGCTTCTAAAAAGATATGTTTCATGCAAAAAAAAAAGACAACCGTATTTAGCAATGAAAAAAAAGTAAACTAAGCCAAATTGCTGAGTTCCTGAGCTTACATGCAACAGGATGTCTTGTTTGCTATGGCTGTGTATGATGTCTCTCCAAATACTAACACTACATGGAGGAAGTTGTATTACTTAAAATGCTCTCCCCAAACACAATACCCACAAATCTTACATCTTTCACCAATTCTAATAAAACAAGAAAACAATATCTTCACATAAATTTTACTTAGTGTGACTTGTTTTGTTTAGACTTGTTCCCATTTCAGTTTTAGAAGTCAAGGGTTTCATTATATAATCCAGACTGGCTTGGATCTTGCTATGTAGCACAAATTTGCCTAGACCTCAACATCCTCCTGCCTCAGCCTCCTGAGTGCTAGGATCTTTCTTTCTTTCTTCTTCTTTTTTTTTTTTTTTTTTTTTGGCACAGTGTCTCACTATGTAGTTCAGGCTGATCTTGAACTCAACTCACTTATGAAGCCCAGAAAGGCCTCAAACTCATGGTGATCCTTCTGTCTCTGCCTCCAAAGCATGGGAATTACACATGCGTGTCACTATGCTCAGTGGTGAGATACTTTTTTCCAGTGGACAGTATCACCAAATGCACAGAAGTAGCACTATAGCACCAGGTAGCACATTCTTGGCAAAATTCTCCCCAATCTTCTTTTACTTTCCTACTAGAGAACTTTCAAGGCCTGTTCTTTTTCTCCATATGCAGTGAGGCAGGCCCTGTTGTCTCTCCTGTGTCCCTGACTGCCTGTTCCCCTGGGCACCGGGCTTTTCCTGGTGAGGAGAATCAACCTGCAGAAGAGGAGAACAACACACATTCCATGTAGTTCCATCTTGGCTTTGACAAAAAGGCTCCAGAAGGAGTTTCTTTCACGCTAACTTCTGTTATCACCCGAAATACCTTCCTTTCTCTGGCAAGACCAGCCCTGTTTCCGTCTTCTAATTGGCCATATGTGTTTTCTGAATTTTGTTTTGTTTTGTTTTTACTACAGGTCATTTCTCACTTTGCTTCAAAAGTTAGACAATTTCCCCTGCTAGTTTTGTTTATTGGAATTTATCTTTCAACAGGACCACCTCTGTCTCACATTCCTTTCATTTAGCACACACAGGCAGAGAAAGAAAGTGAACTTTGGAGTGTGGGGCTGAGGATTTCTGATTCTATGTTTCCTTAGGGCACAAAGGTAACATAAACCAGGTGTGGCAGGACATGCGACAAGCCCAGCACTCTGAGAGGCTGAGACAGGAGAACTGTATGTTCATCCCATCCTGGGCAGTGAACCCAATAGAGAACAGCAAAAAATCCTGGGAATGCAGCTCAATGACGAGGCCCAGGATTCATTCACCAGGACTTGAAAAAAAATAACATTTCACAGAACCACAGAATTCTAGCAAAGAATGATACCTTGGGCAAACACTCAGCAAATGACTATTTTTCCTCATCTTCATTAGCAACTCTGCTTTTCTTAAGTAGTCAGTCCTGCCTTGTTCTCTTTGTCCGCTGAGACCAAAACTCCTTTTCCCAGATAATTCAGCTTCATCCTTTCAGCCTTTCATGCTCACTGTTGAAGAAAATTCCTTAGTCAGTTTCTAGTGACTGACTTTGGCCTTTGAAAAAATGTGTTGAATGTCACTGAAGGGGTTGCCAATTGTGCATATCAGCAAAGAGTTATCTCATACAATTATCTCATAATCTTTCTGGGGGTCAGCCACATAGGAGCATCTCAGAGGGGCTCAGGCTCTCTCAGTAGGTTGTATTCAAAAGTTGGCTGGGGTTGCAGACACCTCAAGTTCTACTGAGGCTAAAAGGAAAAAAAAAAAAATCTACCATCAATCCCATTCCAGCAATGAAGCAAATCATCTGACCTCAAATTGTAGTACCGTAATGTTTATAGAATTTCCTACAATTGGCTTAAATTCTGACTCTTCTAATTGAACATGTCTTAAATTAGGAGGGGGTTAATGTTCTAATATAGGAACTTTATGGGTTGAAGATCACTAATGCTAATTCACTGGACTTTTACCCAGTGAAAGTCTAACCCCTGTCACCATGAGAATGACCTCTAGTCAAGCTGGGATTTTCCTCACGAATCCACTCTGTGTGCATCCCAGAAGGTGAACTGTGCCTCCTGGATCTGGCATTCTGCACAATCCAGCCCAACAGAGATGCTCTGGGATTTCAGCATATTTACAGTAGATTTGAAGAGTCCCAAATCAGCTATGGGAAAGCTAACCAGGATAATGTTTGCTTTCCATGTGTTTTTTCAAACCCATTCTTCCCTCTCCAGTGCTCTAGAAGATTGGACTGCATGGACTCCACCACCACACTCCCTTGACCTTGGCGTGGTGGAGGGTCTAGTCAACTAGAAGCTCCGGAAGATGAGTGAGAGGGCAGGAAGGAGTGAACTTAGGGTGTTTATCTGCCAGGCCTTCCTGGCCAGGTGGCAGCATTAGCTCCTATCAGCAGGAGGCCTAGCTCCTGTCAGCAGGTCCTGTCTCCAAAGCTATCCCCTGAAGCCAGGCCCATCCTGCTCACTGGCCTTTGAATTAGTAACTGCTCCCTCGTATTTGCCAACTGCAAGGGGCTTCATTTTCACTTTGTCTCCTTAAACCCTGTCCACCACTTTGTAAACAGTCTTTATTAAACTCTCTTCCATCACCTGGTTTGAACTGTCACTATGTCCTGCCAGGATCCTAACTAAGATGTGGCTGGTTTTAAACAGCAGGACCTCCCAGGATACCTGTAGCTGTGCATTAACTCTAAGGTATAGTCATGAGCAATTAAAATAATTCACTACTGAATTCGTTGTTATTTGCATGAGACTTAGTTACTGGTAGAAGTTTGCATTTCTACAAAATTTATGAGCACAGTCATCGATCCTAAGAGCTACAGGAGTTGACTATTAACTAACAAAGCATCATCAATATTAAACCCAACAAATACTCCGCGATTTGAAAAACAATGTGTAATGTATTAACTAGTGTTGATTTCTTACTGTTATTTTTTTTAAATTCTGTATGATTTCTACCCTTTGTTCTGTTTTGCTTTTTAAAAATAAAAAAAAATTTAAAATTATGATTAATGCATTTTGAGTGATGAATGACAATGTTGTATGAAGTGGTTCTCATTTTTACAGTTATTTTAAAGTGAAGTATTATACCGCATTTTCTGTTTGCCATTTGAAAGATATAAAAACTGAGGCTCAAGGTAAAACTGGCATGGGAACCGACACCCCTCAATGAGGAAACACCTAAGAAAAATGACAAAGGCCTGCCTTTGTTTATGTGGAAAATATTTGTTAATTTCTATATGGTGTACACAGGCTGTTTACAAGGATAAATCACATGGAGATTTGTGAGGCTTGTACTTATTTCAAGCGTGGTAGTTGACTTTGCAAAAAAAGGGAAATTGGAGTGATTGTTATTTTGAAGTATGGCCCATGAATAAAACCAATTTTAAGTTCAACACACACACACGTCCCCCTGTGTTTAGTGATTTCTCAGCTGAGAAGTGGTTCATTTTTGGACTTCTTATAAAACTCCTTATAAATAATGCTTGTGTTTACACAACCTGGAAGCACCGGATTTTTCCCTGAGTGGGACATTGTTTTTGGCAAAGTGTAAACACAACCTGTGTTTGGAAGAGGACTTTTTTGTCTCCCAAAAGTGAGTGGTGAAGCAGCTGCTTGGTTTTTCTCCAGAGGTGTTTGTATTTCATTGACAGATAGAGTAATTTCCAAATGGTTTTCAATCAATACGTACCAGAGGGGTAATGAAGAATTCTCTCCTAAGCAAGAAGGGGACAAGAAAAAATTGCAATTTAATCATTATATCTTGTTTATTTAATTTTTACCATCTGTTATTAAATAAGTACCCCAAAAAAACCACTCCAGAAATGTGAAACTTTTTGTAATGGTCCGTATTTAAAGCTGTTTACTTTCGTGAGGTTTGGTAGTGTGTGTGGCTGCATTTTTGTTGGGGTTTTGTTTTATTTTGTTTTATTTTAAAAGAGGTCATGGTATAAGTCTACAGGAATGTCTCTACACAAATTTGTATTCCCTTTACTCTTTGCCTTCTCTAGTAGATATCAAATTCTATGACTTTAGAGATACTAACTTTGTGTGTGTGCGTGTGTGTGTGTGTGTGTGTGTTTTGTATTGGGGATTAAAACTAGGGTCTCCCTCATGCCAGACAAATGCTCTACCACTGATCTATACCTAAGCACTTTTTTATTGTCTCATAGTCTTATGATGTAGTCCAGGCTGACCTCAAACTTACACTTCTATCCCTCAGCTTCCCAAGATATTAGCAATATTTTTAGAGGATCTTTAAATAAAGCCTATAAGACATTATTATTGCCATTTGCTGTTGCCAATATTCACTTGAATTCACTCACGTATTAAGTACAATCTTTGTTCTTCATTTCCCTTTTCAGGCTTTTATTTTCCTTCCCCGTGAACTATGTCATTGAGAAATAATTGCTTTAATGAGAGGTTCCTAGAGGAAAGACCCTTTCTCTTTTACTTTCCTCTTTTACATGAAAATGATTTTATTTTACATTGATTCATTAAGTATAATGCATGAACAGAGAATAATAGTGTTAGTCAGCCTTCCGCCTTTGTAACAAAACACCTGAGGTAACCTATAAATAGAAAAGGTTTATTTTGACTCATGGCTTTAGAAGTTCCAGTCCCTGGTTGGATGGAGCTGTAGCTTTTAGGCCTTTTACTAGGGGTGCAGATGGCAAGGGCAGGGTATGCATAGCATTGCAAGGTGTTCATCTCATGGCCAGGAAGTGGAAATAACAAGGTACCTGGCTACTACAATCTCCTTTGAGGGCATGGCCCCCAAAGACCAAAAGACCTCCCTCTCAGACCATGCATTCTGAAGGCTCTATCACATCTCGATAGCTCTACCCTGCAGACCAAGCCTGTAACACATGGACTTTGGAGGGCCATTCAACATCCAAATTATAGCAAGTACCTTTGCAGTTATTTTTCCAGCCCATGTCTGGTAATATTTCACTGCCTCTGGATTTTATCATTGCTATTGATGTGTCAGTTGTCAATACAACTGCTATTGTTTTGAGGTCGCAGTGGACTCAGGTATATTCTGCTAGCAACCACTTAGGAAGCTGAAGGAACTTCATCTTCAGATGGTAAGACTGCTACTAATTGACAACTCTTGGCCTTCTCATGATCCAGAAATTGCTTTCAACTGAAAAGAACCACTTCACACAGGTTCATGCCCCATTCTTGGAGGCTACCTGTATCTGGACACTTTTCTGAGCTCTAAACCCAATGACATAAAATACTGCCTGCTTTGAGTAGAGGCCAGGGCAAGAGATGGCTTTCCAGAAGCAAGTGTATACGGGCTGTGCAATAGATGATCTTTTCAAATAGGTCCCTTGCCTTAGTAGAACGTAAGTTAATAGATGTATCAGTGGTAAGAAAAAGGATGATAGGTAAGCCCAAAAGAATACTCAGTTGTACAATTCTAAAACAAGGTCATGCCTTGATTGGTAGAGAATTATACTTTTTTTTTTTCCAAAAAATGGCTTAAGAATGCTACTTGGCCCTGGTAAGTATTAAATACCTGATTTTGAAGTACAAAGTGACCATGAACCCCAAAATTCTCAACAGCAGCTAGCTTTGCCAACTACATCAAGTTTTGCAGGACCAGAAATAATCCATCATAAACTTGAAGTAAAATATCTGAATCCAAACTTCAGGGAGGACCAGAACTATAAATGTAAGGCATAAGGAGATAGACTCATGTTTTCCATTATGATTCCTTAAATGATTCTCTCTAGCGTTATCTGGTGGAAGAGGAAAAGAATCAAGCTTGATTCGTGGATGAGCTACCTCATGACTTTGAATGTAACTCAGTATGTAAAACAGACCAAAAATGGACTTTAACCACATTGCATCCTCTTTCAGTGATAGCTTTGAAGGTGCAGTTCATGAGATGAAATTCTCCCAATGAAATTTCACCAAGCTTCAGGCAGCATAGCAACCCGATCCTCTTGACCTACAAAGAGACTAGACTTAATGTGAAGAATGTGCAGAGAAAACAAATTGCTTTTGTGGTTAGGTGGAATCTTAGAGAAGAAACATTGATGGTTAGGGACAAGGAGATCTGATGCTGAAGCATGACAGAACTTTTAGCATGGAGAGAGATCTTTGCATTTATATTGCATGTCACCCAACTATGGAGCAATCTCTAAAGAACAAGAACTAGGCCACCAAGGACAAAGAATGAATTTGCTAGCTGATATCAGTCAGTTTCTGTCATTAGCTAACCAAAAGAAACCATAATTGTTCATAAAGATTAAACCATGGAGGCAAAGAGATAGGCTATGTGCTGACCCAGTCATGGGTATTGGTTTACCAAAGCTATTGTGAATGTTCAGTGGGCCCATAATATTCACTGACACTCATTCCTTTACACAGCCACATTCAAGGAAGCCAACAATCTGCTCAAATAGTACAGACATTCATTCGTCATTTAAAAACCAAGTCGAGTTCTGCTAGTAGGTCATTAACTGCATTGGTCACTAAGTGAGGAATTATACATAGTGATTATAATATTCAGAAAAAAAAGTCATCAAAGGAAACTCGAACCTGATAACTCTAATTTTGCATAACTCTTACATGCAATACTGTACTATGTTACAGAACATAAAACTATAGTATCATACTGTATAGTACAATCAGCAAACTTACAGTACTGTGCTGTAGAAGAAGCCATCATAGGCCACATTGTTACTCATGTTCTTCTGTCATAAGTCCAAGCAGTGATTAAATAGGTAAGTCATTAAACAAGGACTCTTGGTATGAATCAGTTCCTTTGAACCTGTTCTATCCTGGGAAGTACAACAATTCATTTTAACTTGTCCAAATGTATGCTAGCTGTGAATTTGACCTCTGTCTAACCGGCACCATCATTTAGGTTAAAGAGCTAAAAACACTGCATCAGACCAACGAATTCACTCTGTGGCTAAGGTGATAGAATAGGAAAATACTATAAGATGTACTGAAACTGTAACGGATGACCTACAGGCTGCAGCCAGAGAGAGTAATATAAATGTTGAGTGGTCTAGGAAATTAGAGGCCAAAGACCTGAATTTAAAAAAAAATACAAAGTTCAGAGAACTCACACCTTGTTTCTGTAGGACACTGGCAAGAGTGTGAATACTGGTATCAAATTCTGATGCACTCCCAGAGGCCTAGCTAGTGTAGTTCATGCAGATGTAGCAAGGACAAAGTTCTTCAAAAGATCCATGAGGGGTAGTATGGGCCTGAGAACAGTGTGGACCAGCCACACCTCCCCCAGGGTCCTGATGCTGGTCACAGGCCAAGATGAAGGTGGCAGTGAAGGGCTAGACCCAAGAGAGCAACCCTAGTAGGTGACCTGATTTTCAAATTAATTACTTTAAACTCAGACTGAAATTAACAAATTGTAATTCCCTGTGGCTATTTAAGGCAGCAAAGACCATAGTTTCAGTGGTGAATTTAAGAGGTTTTCAGCATGAGCTGAAATAGTAGCATCAGGGCTAAATGGAGTTCAGGAGTAGAAAAGATAAAGTTTTCCTCTTTCAGTGATGGCTTTGAAGGTGCGGTTCATGAGATGAAATTCTCCCAATGAAATTTCACCAAGTTTCAGGCAGCATAGCAACCCGATCCTCTTGACCTACAAAGAGATTAGTCTTAATGTGAAGAATGTGCAGAGAAAACAAATTGCTTTTATGGTTAGGTGGAATCTTAGAGGAAGAAACATCAATGGTTAGGGACAAGGAGATCTGATGCTGAAGCATGACAGAACTTTTAACATAGAGAGATCTTTGCATTTATATTGCAAATGAGACCATACTCCTAAGTGAAATAAATCAAACTCACATTTATACCTGTCACATGGTCTCCCTAGTGTAAAAAAAAAAAGATAAAGATACAAAACTGAAAGAGAAATAAGATCCAAAATGTACAATAGATATTGTAATACTGAAAGGGAAAGAAAATGCTCAAGAAGTCAGAACTACTGGGATAGGGGAAAGGAGAAAAGGAAGAAGGGAAAGATTATATGTGTCTAGATGCATATATAAATGTATGCATGTGCGTACAAGGCAGATAACAGTACCACTAAGCTCTGTTCGTCAAAAAGAACAGTCTGTGCTGTCACCGTTTGATGGGTCACTTTTGTGTCTACATGTTGTAACCTGAACAACTAGTTCTGAGATAACAATATGCAATATACTAATTAGTGTTAATTCTTTATTTTTTTGAAGTTCTGCATCATTTCTATCCTTTTCTATTTTGCTTTTTAAAATTAAATAAATAAATGGGGAAAAAAGATAAAGTTTTGCTTCTGAACAGCTGAGCTGTGACTTTGTCACCGCTTGCAGGCCCACACGGGTCATTGCACACATGGGCACCCTGACATGGAGCTCTCAGAACTTTCGGGACCAAGCTCGTAATTAGCCACTGTGGGCTGCAAGGCAGATGAGAGGGAGCGGGGACACAAGAGAAAGAGAAAAGAGAGGAAAAGAGAGAAAAAGATTCAGTCAATAAAGAAAAGATACATTCATCTCACTCTTCAAACATGAATTAGCTTTCTTTCTGTTAACCTCCAAATCGCATTTGATAATTCTCTTACAGATACAGACAGCTTTCAAAACATGCCTGATATTCTCCATCACTCACCCGCACACGTTACTGGCAGCACTGTAAAACTGTTCAGTCACCATGGAAGAAAAGTTTAGTGATTCCTTTATAGAGTTAAATATAGCAGCATCATGTAACCCAGCAATTGTACTCTTAGACATACACAAAAATAATTAAAAACAGATGTTCAAACAAAATCTCAGATATTCTGAGATCACAGATATCGACAGTAGCACCATGAACAGCAGTCTACAGGTGGAAACAACCCAAAGTCAACAGAAGAATGGACAAGATGTAGTTTGTCCATCAGTAGAATACTACTCAACTATGAAGAGGAATGAAACACCGGAATACACCATGACACGAAGGAACACTGAAAACAGTCTTGCAGTGAATGAAGCACATCTGAGAGGCCATGCATTACACAATTTTCATTTTTAACTTTTATTTTTATTGATACATATTTACATACATAACTTACATTCATCATGGTGTACAGATTCATTCATTTAAAATATCCCTAATAAATTGAGCATGGTGGTGTGTGCCTGTAATCCCAGCACTAGGGAGGCTGAGGCAGGAAGATCATGGCAAGTTCAAGGCCAACTTGAGTTACATAGTCTGAGTCCAGTAGTCTCAAAAATAAAATAAAATAACCCCAGTAGGCAAATCTGTACAGACAGAAAACATTTGTTTTCAAGGAGCTAAGATGAACTAAAAAGATTGCTTGTCATGAGAACAGGACTTCCTTTTGGAATAATGACACAGTTCTGGAAATAAATAATGTTTGAATGTGCTTAACGTCACTGAATTGTACAACTTAAAATAGTAAAAATGGTAAGCTTTATGTATACAGAAAAATGTCTCCAAACTCAATTAATTCATACGTTGGTACTTCCTTTGTTTCTCTAGCCATTTTGGGTCACAGGGAAAGTTTCCTGCGGTACAACTGAAATGGGTCACCAGCTTTTCCTCGCGGGAGGCTACCCAAGGCTCTGATTGCACTGGGTAAAACTGGTCAGCTGCTTTACAAGGAAACCACCTGGCACTAAATTCTGGGCTTGGTGAAGGATTGCTAGCTAAGCCTCTTCCCTAGGGTAAATCCAAGCAGAAAAACTGTGAGTCTCAGCTTGCCAGGTCTGTGTGAGCCGCACCCAGCAGCTAATAAGTTGTTCCGAACTCTCCATGCCCCATCTTAATAACTAGTTCTTCTTCCCATTTGAAGCTTCCCATAATCATGTGGCTGCTCAAATGAGAACAGAGAAAACCACTAACAATCCGGAGACGAGGCAGAGTCCAGAAAAGGAAGCAAAGTCATGAAAATATAAATTTAGCTTAAGATGTTCCATGAACACAGACAGAGACCTAGAATTAGGGCTTGTTCTAAACTTTAAAATCTGAGTAAGGAAATCACTAAAGTAAGGGCTAGACTTTATCTGCAGAAACACCAGGGGATTAGCCAAAGAATTCAAAACCTTTGGAAAATAAAGGATTCTTCGGTTTATCCTGCAACAACTGATCAGAACAGTTTGCTGTGAACTAAAGCTGAGAAAGACAGCCCGCAAGTAACAAAAGCATGGAAACTACAGCTTCCTGTACCTCAAAATGACAGTTAGGAGTTCTAGCTTTGAAGTTAGAAGCAGGTCAACAGTCAGCAGTAGAAAGTGTAAATATTGGGAAGGAGGCAGGAGTCAGTCCAGACAGTAAATTCACACAACGAAAACCTCCAAGTCTGAGCTGTCTTCTAAACTCAGTTAAAATGTATGGCAGGGTTTTCAGCAGAAAGATTGACGTACGATTTACATTAATAAAGATTACCTGCGAGGGCGTGGTGGGAAGATGGACAGATTGCAGGAATCTGTAATAAGAAGCAACACTTGCCAAGACAAAAGCTGTGGCAATAATGTGGGCCACAGGTTGGACAAGGAAACGCAAAGAAATGGGTGGAGATAAAATACGGTGAAGAGGAGAGTCTGCAGGGCGTGCTGATGGATTAGAATGCACGGAAGGGTGAGAACAAGGGAGGAGGCACAACAGCTTCGAGATCAAGTGGAACCAGGTAACCCGTGACCTCTGCTGCAATATAAGCAAATCCAGAGTTCGCCCTCAGGAAACTTCTAGTATGCCTGTGCACCTCCATTCTGACAAGGGCTCCACCCCCTGATCCAACAGTGCCTATTTTCCTTTTTTCTAAACTTTGAAAATTTATTTTTAAGTGACACACACAAAAACCTGAGACTTGTACACTTTATGGGGTACCAAAAGATGCATATATATGGTGTGATATTTAAGTCCGCTTGAGTATATACTTATCTCCTCAAACATTCATTATTTATTTATGGTAAAAAGATTTCAGCTCTTTTGCAGCTTGCCGAAACACACTGTCCCTTATCGCTGTCGAGAGCACCCAGTTGAGCTGTGGTACTCCAGAAGTGGTACTGCTTACTCCCGATCATAGCACGGCTTTCCTACAGCTTTGCCCACAGCAGAGATGAAAATGGTGTCACATTAGATTTTTAAATTAATTGCGAAGAAGGCATTTGTGCATTTATTTGCTGACCTTCTGTGTTTCTTGCATCTACTGTCTGTTTCCATTTGTCTTTTCTTGCTGTCTTGTGGAAGCTGGAAACTGACCTTTTGGAAGCCCTCTGTGTCCTTCGGCTTTCTTGACACTACATTTCTAGTTTTCTTTTCACCTGCCTGACAGTTTCTCCTGAGTCCTCTTTGTCACTTTCATTTCCTCTCACCACATTTTCCCTCTTCTAGGCATCTATTCTCAAACCCGTTCTCTCCTTTCCAAAGTGTCTCACAATTCAATTACTTCCTCTGCATTAACTGTTCTATTCTCCAGCCAACCACTGAGAGCGATGCAGCCCAGCGGTTCCAACAGTTCATTCTGTATTTTCCTCTCTAGGTCCAGTAGACAACTGCATTAAAATGCGTTTCAAATAAAACCTCAGTCATTCATTTCCCCAGCCAGTTCTTTCTCCTTGTGTGCTACTTCTAGCAAGAGTGCAAACTGGGCATGGCGACACATGCTTCTAATCCCAGCATTCAGCTGAGGCAGGAGAATAGCTGCAGGTTAAAGGCCAGTCAGGGCGACATAGTGAGTTCCAGGCCAGCCTGCACTACAAAGTGAGACCCTGTCTCAAAAGAAAAAAGATAGTACTGAACTTTTCTGAATTTCTCAGACTATTAATTTCAATATTCTGTTCACTCAGGGTGAGATGATAGAAGTGAAAGGAATAGCTTGATGCTTATGCTGTTTGGCTGGCTCTGCAAGCCAGGGGCTGGTGGTCTGGCCATCTACCTGGAGTGTGGCATGTGTACTGCATTGTCTGTGGGGATTTCCTCCTGCCTTGTTTCTGAAATCCAATATTTTGTTTCATTTTACTGTTTTGTTTTATTCCTGTGTCTGGTAACCTGAGCAACTATTTTGAAGATAACAATATGCAGTGTCACAACCATTATTAAATTCCTATCATCCTATTTTGAAAACCTGCATAGCTGTTGTTTTGTTGTTGTTGTTGTCATTTTGCTTTTGTGGTTGCTTTTTAGGTTTGTTTCTTAATTTATCTACTTTTTCTTTTTTCTCTTAAAAAAAAAACACATTCGTGAAAGTAGTCTTGATTACCTGATAGAAATAAATCCTAATTTAACCCTTAGCGTACTCTCCTTATATCATTCTGAATGCGCAGTATGGTCGAGTGAGCAGCTGTGTGGACTTAGCATAACCATCCTTCTAACTGGTAGGTTCCTTGAGGTCCTGTTTTCCAGCGAATCCCTTGAACCATGCAACAGACTGATGCTGCACCAGAGCACCTGTCCATCAAACCACTCTGCTGTCCAGTACATCCAAACACTCATACCCCGAGCATTGGAAGACATGAAACAGAAAAATATTGATGAGGAAAAAAAAAAAAGGAGGAAAGGGAGATTAAAAAAAAATTTTGCTGCTTCCTTACAGGATGGAGATAGAAATAGATCAAAAGCAAATGAATTTTAATGCCTATGCCAGGACACATAACTCTAGCAATAATGTATTTGGAAACTTGGTCAGGACCTTCTTGCAAAATGAACCATTATCTTCCTACCTGAAGGTGGGCTATCAATTTTCTCCTGAAAACTAAGCCTCGCCTTTCTACAGAATCCAAAATTCCAGATTTCTACCACCAACACCATAAATATTCCCAGCTCCAGACTGTAATTCAGGAAAAAGATCTATCTCTAGTTCTTGGAGAGTGTAGTTTTACAATTATGTCTCTTTAAACAACGCACAGGACTTTTATTGAGAAATTACAGAGTGTTTATATTATATATATATATGCCATACAAATTCTAAAATACAAGTTAACAACATTCATAAGTAACATTTTGGAGAAACAAATTGACCTTCCCTTAAATGATTTCCTATATTTATTTACCACAAACGTCCATATGACAAGTGTTGTGAAGAAACCTATTATCATTGTAATTGTTGCATGTCTTATTTCACCTTAAATTTTGCGATTGAATATTTTGTGATCGTGATTTGAATATTTTGGCTCATTTCAAACTACACATACTGCTTTGGTAGGTATTGTATCATCTTAAGCACTGTCGGGTGAAGAACATATTCCGTGCCACGTGCCCTCCTGACTCAGAGGAGACGGCACAGCAGAGGAGCAAGATGAAACGGGGAGAGGAAACCATAGGAAAGTTGAAAACCTTAGATTTTTAATTTCAGTTGAACAAGATAATGACGCCTATTAGAATCTCAGATTTATTTGTATCTCCATTTATACCTGTCTCAATAGAGCCCAATTTATTCTCTGAAATCTCACCTTTGCTTCCAAGGTAGAATCATTCTAGTTATATCAGTATTTTAAGAATTTTTTCATATGATAATTCCCTTGTGCTTGTAGGTAAGATGGGTTTTAATGACTAAATAAAAACTTCTAAAGATGGTTGTTGCTTTATTGTCAGAATATATTTACTTTTAAATACATAAAGTTCTAAAGTACTTAGGAGAGTAAAGCTGTTACTGTCCAGAGATTACTATTATTACCACCATCACTGTTAGTGAGATGCATCAGGAACACTGGAAGAGGGGCCAAAGCCATCATTAAAAAGCTTGATGTAATTTCACACACTCTTCCTGATAACCTCCTCCTCCTCCTCCTCCTCCTCTCCCCTCCTCCCTCCTCCTTCTCCCCCCTCCCCCTCCTCTTCCCCCTCCTCCTCCCTCCCTTCCTCCTCTTCCCCCCCGCCCTCCTCATTCTCCTCCACAGTTGGTTTCTCCTTCATGTTTACACACACCCCAAAGTTAACAGGAAGAAGTGGTCTGAGCAATGCCGCGCTTCAGAGACAGGCCAGGTACTCCAAATCATGCCTGTTCCGTCTACCCGAAGGAACCCTGTAAATATCGGAAACTTTGGCTTGTCTTTCATTCTCTATTTCTCAGGACAAAACCTCCAGTTTCTTTAGTCTTCATGTTGTCTGATTTCTAAAAATAATATACTCAACTTCCCCTTTCACTCATAGCAACCCTTCAACAACATTTGTCTTGCCTTAGAGTTCCAATCTACTTCACACATTCCCGAGTGTTCTTTCTAAAGAAATTAGTTTAATTTACATAAATATTATTTCAAGAGTCAAATGTATTAAGCTTTTCTTTACTCAAAGTTTCATTCTTGATATTTTTCATTCAAGGTTTTCATCTATGGTTTAATCAATCTCCAGTGAATAGCAAAAAGAACTTTCTTGCATTTACATAAACAAGAGAAAATTCAGAAAATTGGGATAAGAAACATTACCAAGAGCATCGTGCTATAAATAAACGGCCACATCATGGATTACAACACAATTCCCATTTTAAATGTTAATATGCCCAGGTTTTGTCAGAGATGCTTCAGTGATTCATTCTACCATAATAAAAAACTAACCAGACTCTGTGGTACTGTTAGTGAAACACAAAAATTCACATTCAAGCAATTCTGACTTGAATACAACATCTCTACAGATATCTTTTTTTTTCTTTTAAATGTGTATTAGTTCAAAGCAACTGCTAGTGGCTGAAGATGCATATTCTGATGATATATACATATTGCTACAATGGAAAAATTTATCTTCCAACATTGTTTATGTTTGCTACGAGAACTCAATAGTAAAGGTTGAGAGCCAGGAGGGGTAGAGATGTGGAAGTATATACAAAAATTGTTTAAATAATGCTTAAATATATACATATCCTTGTATGTCATATAATGAGGTACAATGAAGTACATTTTTTAAAAAATATTCAGGGAGAGAAGTCAAAGGATTTAACCAATGAATGATTTCATCATTAGTCGGTTTGTTCATATATACAGTATTCAGCTACTATTTTCTGTTAATGACAAGGGGACAAATCTAGAAGCTGAATGAATCAGACCAAGACTAAGAACATGGTGATTTACTCTCCTATTCCTAATTCAATATTCAGTTCATTCTTTCAGTTAAGCTGTAATGAGAATCTTGATCCAGCCTGAACATGTCATAGAACCAGACACTAGAAATGCACTCAATCACAAGACACTATATTTTAGTCTATGTAATATATCTTCACTCCAATTTAATGCTACAGTTTCCAAGACCTCAATGAGTCCTATTTTCTGAGTGCTGAAAATATCTCCAGCCTAATATTGTATTTTCGCCTGAGTCAGATAATTTATTCTTAAGCATGACATGTTTCCCTCAAGTTATAAAGAAAAACATTTTGAAAAATGGGTGTAGCAAAAAAAAAAAAGAAAAAATTATCTCATGTCTCCACATAAGTCATAAGATATGAATCTCCCAAATGATAAACTAACTACCTGCTTGGGCATGTTATGATCTAATTTTTGTAACTCATCATATAATTAACTGCATTCAGTCATTTTCAGCACTATGTCAAGCTATATATCATAACAAGGATGGTTTGAAATTTATTGAGGTTTGCTTCTAGAAAACAATATATCTTACAGGTAAAAAAAAAAAATGACTTTATCCAGTCATAATACAAAGAGGGGCAGAAATGCACAAGACACTTTCTCAGGTCCTGAGGAAAATATTTTCTAGGCCGAGAATAACCAAAATATAACCTGTTCTTTTCCAAGGGGGTCACAGCCCGATGGAGAAATGGGAATAAGTATAAATGATGATGCAAAGGATGGTCTATGTGGCAAAAGCAGTGTCTAAAGAGTGATTCATTTTGACAGGGGTAGGGTTTAGAAAAAGCTTCCCAGAAGGAAGTAACATGGAATTTGGCCTCAGAGGATCAATTAAGCAGAGAGAAGGAAATGACCTTGAAGTCTGGGATTGGCAATTTCAACAAAGGTGCCAACCCGAAGGATGGAATTAGTGAGAAAGCAACATTATTCTTTATGTGTAAAATACATAATGACTCACATGTAGTAAGAGACCACGGGCCATAAATTAGAGCAGAAAGGGAATAAAATGTTGAAAGGCCTGTTTAATAACCGATGCTCTAAGCAGGAATATACAATTGGTTTTGTACTTGGCAAAAACAATCCTAATAGCAGTGTCTAAGAGGAGTTAGAATAAGGATAAATCAGAAGCATGCAAACCAGTGAGAAATCAGTTGGAATTGTCCAGAGAAAAGGCAGCAAGGTAAAGTGTGCTTGCACTAAGGAAGAACCTGGAGATAGAAGCGAGTGGAAGAATCGAGAGACCTATTAAAAGTATGACCAATGAGATTTGGTGACACATGTCATGGTAAGACCGAAGAAGAGACTCAAAGATAATTTCCAAAAGTTCTTGCCTTACTGAATGGATGCACAAAGATCAGATTCACGCGGGTGTGGCTTTTACCAACCCTCCCTTCTGTGTGAATTGTCTGGTCCTTTCCATGCGTGTTCCAGGATTCCTTCAATGTTTTCATCACATTTTGCTTCCTGCATAGTAGCACCCTAAATCCCTTGCACTACCCTCCTCCCACACCCAAAACTCATCCCTTCTTTCCTGCCTACTTATTATTTTTGTTTCTGTTTTTCATCGGGCGATCACTTACCTATCTGTTTCTCCATAGGTACAGAAGTGTCTTTGGAGAAAACATGTTCCAATAATTTTTTTTCATAATACCAAGTATCAACAAATAAATTCTATAGCTTTTTTAATTCATGACATTCCTGGATATCATCCATGACTGTGGTAGTCCAAAGTCAGGCAATACTGAGTGATGATTCTCAAAGTGTGGTACATGTGTTAATGAGAAAATATGAAAAATAGTATGGGTTCAAAAGAAACCCCATTACGAGCTCACTAACCTGTGATCAAAGAGGAGCTACTAGAAAGATGCAAGCCCAGAGTAAAATAATCCATCTCTAAGCCTCCTGTATACACCAACCAGTATAAAATGAAGACCTCTGATACCCAGAATTCTCTGCAGTCTAAAACCCACAGTTAGGCCGCCATTTTCTGCCTGGAAATCACCTTTATTTTATGTCAGTTACCCTTAAAAACTTCAGAATTATAACAGGTCATCTTCCATAATTAAGCCCTACATAGATCTGTAAAACTTTATTCTGTTTTTCTTTCATTTTCCTTCTCTCTCCAATTCCTGAAGCCCTTTGCTGTAGCCAATTACCATCAAAACCGCAGACTCCTTGATGTTTCTTTCACCATTTTGTGTTAAGAGAATCTAGATCATCCCTGATCACAGTATTTTCTCTGAAGCCCTCATAGGAGTTGACTGTTTTTCTGTCCCATACTGACTGCACCAGTCTTGGTAAGGTAGTTTTTCTTTCTGTTCTTCACAGTTCTGGATTATTCTCCCTCTCACGCCCTCATGACACCACAGTTAGTCTTCTTTGATATCCTGTGTTAATTCCTAACATAATCTTCATGCTGCCTAGATTGCTTTAAAATAATTCAACAAATACATTATTTTTAGAAAATCATTAAACCAAATGTGTTAAAATATCGATAAGTATAGAATCTGGGTAAAGCATATGTGAGTGTCAATTACAGTATTCTTGCTTTTTTTTTGTCTATATGTAATATTTAAAATAAAAGTATTTGTAAAGGGATACTTGGTCAAAAAATGCAACATGTACAGTGTCAAATCTCATATTCTATTCAGTTCAATGGCAAATTGTTCTTGCCTTTTGCGTTAAGATATGTTTAGAATGCATCAGTTCTGATCACTTTTATTGCTGCCTCACTGAATTAAACTACTGTATCTCCCAACCGAGCCTGAGCCCGTACAGACGCCTCCTCCCCCACCCCCCACCCCCCGGCCACAGCTTTACTCTTGGTTCCTGCGCTGTGCACTAAACTCAGAATCATCTTGGTAAGACACAAGTCTGACCGTGTTGTGCCCATCTCTCAAAAAGTAAGTTCAAATTTTTACTCGGCATTGTGGCTCCACTCAGTCTTGTTTGCTTCTTTTCCTCTGAACTCATCTCTCATATTCTCCCCTCTCACTCTGCTTCCGCCACACTGGCCTCCCCGTATCTCTCCCAAATGGTGTGCATGAGCTTGCCTCCAGGTCTTTGAACTCGCTCTCAGAACATGCTTACCATAGGTAGCCTCAAGACGCTCTCTGCAGATCTGAGGACCATCTGGCTGCGACATCTGTCACCCCATTGATCGCCAGGGTTGATTTGGCTGGTTTGGCTGGCTAGGCAAGTGTCCCCTTCCTCCTGCACCACTCCATTCTGCCAGAAGATGTGAGCTGAGCTGAAGAGGACAGGCACCTCGATGTGACCACCCGCCACAGAGGAGGACCTTCTCCTTGGGGAAGAGTGTACCAGTAGCTGTGATCCTCTGCTAGAACCTCCAAACAAGCTCTGAAGATGCACCCACTGTCTCCTCTGCTCAAGTGTCAGAG
>PVLA01006134.1:46795-130459 GCA_004027455.1 Hydrochoerus hydrochaeris | reverse complement strand
TGAGTGAGGCATTGGTGGTTCATACCTGTAGTCCAGCACTTGGGAGACTGAGGTGGGACAGTCACAGTTTTGAGGCATTCTGGGCTGCACAGCAAATTTGAGGTTGGCCTGAGCTATACAGTGAGGCCTGTCTCAAAACAACCAAACAAAGCCCTATCGGTCTGATGCGTAGCTCAGGTCAGTTAGCAGGACAGTGCAGGTGGCACATCCCATGCTGGCTTGCCCGGTAGCCAGCACTGCATTGGACTAAAGCCTGCCGTGAGTGGTGAGGGCAGGAACTGCCTGCCTGGAGAAGCCCCAGCTGTCCCCAACTTGTGATCACCCTGCCTGCTGGCTCTGCCTGTGCTGCTCAAGCCTGTCAGGTTCCTGCTTTCCAGGTTTGTCCAGGATCACAATAGCTTACCACCAACACAATGGCTCATAATGATTTCAAGTGTGTGTGTGTGTGTGTGTGTGTGTGTGTGTGTTTGAGATGGGGTCTCGCTGTGTAGTTCAGGCTGGTCTTGAACTCACCTGAGTGCTGGGGTTACAGGTTTGCTCCACCAGGCCTGGCAGCATTTAGAATTTATGAAATTATTTACTCGGATTACTCATTCCAGTCTGTTCCATTTTAGGTTTCCAACACTGATTAAACCTGCTAAATTGCTTTATTAGGGACTAACGAGTCAGATTGAAAAGCCTCACCCTGGCTGCCCATCTCTTACTCTTTTTTTGCTACTTTACCGAATAAAGCTGCTTGTGAGAACACCCTGTTCTCTGGCTCACTGAGGTCTCCCCACGGTGCACTTTCTCACCTTCCTGGTAGTCCGTCCCCAGCCACCCATGCAGCACGGCCCTCTGGGGACAGGCTGGACACCCTGTGTGTGTCATTACCTTGCACTTTTTTATAAAGTGTGCTAGGGAATACTGACTCCCCTGCCTGGAGTTGCCACCGAGAAGGTGGTGAGTGTTCACCTTGCTCCCCCGGATGACCAGGCGCTTCTTTGACGCAAAGCCTGCCTTTCTTTCCTCTGCACCCTGCAACGTGCTGAGTGCGACATGGACTGTCTTTGAACTGCTCGATTACTCGTGTGAAGCCAGAAGAAATAGTATCACAATTGAATTACTTCTAGAGATAATTTCTTGTGGAGAACATAAGATTAGTAAAGCATGACAAAAGCCTTGCTGACGAGTCTGCAGGTGTAGTGTGGCCCTTCTCACCATCATACACTTGTTTGGGATAGTGATCCACAGTGTGACAAGTGACTGTATTCCTTTCCCGTGCAGCCACATCAGCGGGAACAAGGTCGGCTGGGAGAAGACTGGAAGCCATGTGGAGCCAGCGACGCGGGGCGACACAGGAGACCAAGCAAAGGTGCGATATCTGTGCCTTCGATGCTTTGGGCTTTGACTCTGGGTATGAGGGTGGCACCTGATGAAGGAAAAATCCTCTCCCTTTTAAGAGTGCATCTGTCAGGTACACCTTTCCAGAGGGGAGAGAAGGGAAGAGTGCAGAGCTGCTCTTAGCCTGCCTGTCTCAGGGAGGCAGGGACACCTGTGTCTCCTTTCCCTTGGACAAGCTGTCCTCAGCTGTCCTCTTTAAGGAGTTTCTGTGAGGATTAATTGAGACAGCTACTGGGATATGTACTTTAAACTATTAAAGTGGAACTCACTTTGTGGCCCAGGCTGGCCTTGAACTCAGCAGTCCTCCTGCCTCAGCCTCCTGAGTGCTGGGAGCAGGATTGCTGAAAATTCAAGACCATCTTGGGCTACATAGCAAGACCCTTAGAAAAAATTAATGATCTCCAGCAATATATTTTTAATTTGCAAAGCCATATCTTCCTCCTGTGGTCCGGAGAAGAAGCAGGACTCCTGCAGGAAAGTTGATTTTGGAAACAGTCGTCTGAATATCATAAACTCATTTAAATAGTCCTAGTATTACAAATGAGGGACAGAAATGCACTGTGGACACCTGTTCTTTTAAACTACCTTTCAAAACAGTTTGAACTCAAAGCAACTGTTTTGCATCTGTACCTATGGCAGAGAGAAAGTGTAGAAAACGCTTGTAAATTACCCATGACTTTTCTTCTTAAGACGAATTTTGGCACTTGTATATTGCAGGGTAAAATTGAGCAGTTAACAACAGATCATTGGAAAGAAGACATTTTATTTTGTTTGGAAACAGAAAAATGTATGTTTCTTTGGGTTCCACTAAAGTAAACAAGAAGCAGTTCTCATTTCCAACTTTTATTCTGATCAAGAAAAAAGTTTTATTGTGTAAATAATAGTTGCTATTGGGCAGGTATTCAGCTGATGGAGAAAGTGCCAAAGTCTCTCCCTTCGTCTCTCCCCTCCTTGGCTGGTGCCACTGGCCAGCAGCCACAACAACCTGCTGTCCTGTTCTGTGCACGTGTCCCGTGTCTTGGTGGGTGATGTCACAGGACAGGCGTTTTCTACCTAACAATATATCATACTGTCTCACACATCTTTCTGTGTCAGCATTTGTAGATCTAACCCATAGTATTTGATAAGATGAAGTTAGAGCTTTTCTGCTTTAATTTTTGCCTGCATATAATTGATTTGAGGCTTTACAGTGACTACAAGGAACACTGGGTTTCCTTCTTTTTTGAGAGATGGAGTCTTGCTATACTGGCCAGGCTGGCCCCATATTCCAGGACTCAAGTGATCTGTCTGCCTCAGCTAGCACTGTCGGCATGGATTAGTGTGCTTTGCAGGGTTTTCGTTCTTTTATAAACCAACCATGGCAGTGAAGAGCAAGACTTAGTCAGGCCTCCAAAAATATCCAGTCCTAAGAATTGCCAGTCAGTTGCATAGTGTTAGTTTCCTCATCTGTAGTGAAAAGCAGAAACACAGGAGAAGGACCACATGATAGTGGGCAAGACCCGAGCAGGGCAGTGCGGAGAGGTGGAGGCCCCGAGAGAGGAACTTCGGGGAGCAGGGCCACTTCCTGGGATGAGTCCTGCGCACACCCTTCCCCCCGAGATGTGTAGGGAGACACAGTGGGCGGGAATGCACAGATGTCCTGTGTGGCAGAGGAGGTGTCAGTGGCATTTCTGTTGCACGGTGGCCCAGTTAGGGGAAGGGGCAGGACACTTTCTAGTCTATGTTATGAGGTGGACACTAGCTCTGGTCTCTACCCAGGACTCATTTTTACTCTCCGTAGTTGCACCTCGCACACTTAGCTACAGTCATGGAAGGGGACACGAGCTCAGTTTCCTGCGTCCTGCCCTTTGCTCTGTAGGCAGAAGGCTCATCCACTGCTTCTTCAGGAAGCCAGCTAGCTGAAGGCAAAGGGAGCCAGATGGGCACCGTCCAGCCAATCCCGTGCCTGCTGTCGATGCCCACAAGGAACCATATGGACATCACCACACCTCCCCTGCCCCCGGTTGCACCTGAGGTGTTGAGAGTGGCCGAGCACAGGCACAAGAAGGGGCTGATGTACCCCTACATCTTCCATGTCCTGACGAAGGTATGGGCTGTGGCCCCGGAGGGCCATCTGTTATTTGATGGGTGTTCTGTTTTTGTTTTCCTTTTCTGAACTGTTTTTTGTCTTACTGAGTTATTTAAGGTTGCTTTCCCCCTTTAAAACATTAAGCAGAAGGTGAAATTTACATTTCTAAACATCATTTTAAGAAACTTATAAAGGTCTCACTTTCCCCTTCAGTTTAGTATATTTTTGAAACTTCTGATGAAACATTGCATCATTTTATAACTTGTAATTTTGTTTTATTTCAACTTTACAACTCCTTATACCATATTTGTGCTATAATGTCAGATTTAATTCTGATGGGAGATAAAAATATCTGATTTCTTCATCATTTGTTCTTTGAAAAATCATGTCTCCCCCGTTGAGTGGCTAATAGTGTTCTATATAGTTTGACTCTACCTCATTGAATACAATTTTTAAAATGCTAATTGCAAAATAAATACTGCACAGGATTTTATTAACACATGTGCATAGTCAGAAAATGTGATCTTTTGGTGTCATATTATACTTTATTAGTGTCTTTAATCAAATCAATTGCTAAATATATATACAGTGTGGTATTGTTTTTAAGCTTTGATGTCTCAGTATATCTATGTGTATTTCAGAGTCCCTCAGTGATTTCTAGTTTTTGTGTTTACACTCATTTATAATCACAGACTTGCAAATTAACAAGTTACTTCAGTGACCAGACTTAAACTGAAATGATTTACTACTATCTTGTATTATTAACTTTTTCTCAAGACCCATCCCACCATATATAATCAGGATCTTTTCGGCTTATTTTCTTCAGTCCATCTGTGGTTTCTGACATGGAGTCATGTAGAAATGACTCCTGCTCCATAGTACTCACAGGGTGGATTGTTGATGGACTGATCCAGTATTGTTCTTACAGATTAAAAGGACACAGAGAATATTTAGCCAGCACTATCTGCTCAGCTCTTGTAGTTTTTTTTTTTTTAGTGGTAACTGCCTCTAAATCCTAACCTACTGTTTGATCTGGGCATGCATGAATAGTGTCACTTTCAAATTCCAGTTGTAAGATAAATTGTTTTTGAGTTTAACATACATTATGAAGGGTAAGTGAAAATTTTTGTTGTGAGAGAAGGATTTTGCTAAGTTTAAAGGTTTGGGGAAGGCATCTTTCCAAATAAAAATAACACCTAAAGTGACGGCAGCCTTTCCCCGGGGAGCTGTTGAGGTGCCAGGTGCTGCCCGAGCCACCCGCTGCATCTGTGCTGCCTGAACAGTCCAAGCCACAGCAGGGGCGCAGAGACCGTACCCTTCTGCAGCTCTCACCAGTTTTAAGGGCAGATGTTGACAGAATGGCTATGATTGAGAAAAGTCAGCTGTTTGTTCAGATTTTAAAATACTACTTAAGTTTTTTCAGTGTTTTAGGGAAAAGTGTAGACTGTAATGGATAGTTCTTATGAGCTGCAAAGCTCTCATTTGTCCAGGCTGAGATGTCTGCAGTGATAGGAAACTTCACAGTAATGTAGAGAATTGTCACAGCATCGTAATATTTAGAGGAATATTCTCCCAGCATCAGAGTGTTAGGCTATATGTAGCTACTAGATCAACGAATATCAAAGCACAGTGGATAAGGGGAATTACCAATTTTGAAATTAAATTTGTGCAAAAGACCAGGTATTGCAAAATTATTAAGAGAATGCATCAGTAAACGGTACAGACATTGAAGATCATCAGTGTAAACGATTCCCTGTAGAGTACGTCGAGGTGTATCTTGATGCCTTAGCACCTGAGGTAGGGGCCAGCAGCATTTTGGCAGCAGTCTCGGCTGCCCAGACCACAGTAGCCACCTATCTCTTGGCAGCACATTCTTGAGCCAAAAGCAGTTCTTGCCATAGTAGTCTGGAATATGAGCCCGGTTGTGCTATTGTAGTCTAACCTAGCAACTATTTGTGGCCTTACCCGCAATGAGACGTTTATCGACCACCTACCCAACTATGGCAGAAGCCTAGTTCGTGTTTAAGTTCTCGTAGGTAGATGGATTTTAATATATGGTGATTTTTTTTTCGTGTGTGAAATTTCTTGGCCAAGAAAACATGACCATTTTATTTTCAGAATACTCAATTTGCTGGTTGCATATAGGTCATTGAAATTACAAACCTTATTCCACGTGACCATCTTGACTCTAAATGTTGCAAGTTCTCCATGTTTTCTATTTGTTGTCTGTTGTTATCTGTCTAGATTGTTTCAAAGACTTTGGATCATCTATGTGGTTTTCTTTTGTTCTTGGTTGTGGATTAAATATAAGGTAACACAGGTTATTTTGAGTGTTTGAGCACACCTTTGGACCGCAGACTGCCATAAAAACTCTCCTAAACATCTCAATGTGGGCTAGTTGCTAAGCCATTGTTTTGGAGTAGAATTACAATGTCATTAATTGGAGATAATGCAGTATATTTCTGTGAGTGTATTGTAAATTCAACATGAAAAATGTGCAATATTATTCTGCTTTCTTCCATGCAAAGGGTGAAATCAAAATTGCTGTTTCTATTGAAGATGAAGCCAACAAAGACCTGCCTCCGGCCGCCCTGCTCTATAGGCCAGTTCGTCAGTATGTTTACGGAGTCCTGTTTAGTTTGGCAGAAAGCAGAAAGAAAACTGAGAGACTTGCTTTTAGAAAGAACAGACTTCCACCAGAATGTATGTACTGTAACAATCCATTGTTTGTTTTCCTCGGTACCTCACCTCGTATTCTCTTGTACATTTTCTAAAGTCTTAGAAGACTCCTGACGAGCTGCCCTGAGGGCTGTATACAGGAGGTGGGCCATCCTTGGGCCGCAGGCCAGGGAGAACCCTCAGGGCAGAGGAGAAGCCAGACTTCCTTACTCCTATTCCAGTAACTGTGTTTATTCAGTAAAATCATAATGCAGAAGGTTTACGCTTTAAACTCATTGTGGTCCGAAAACAGGCTTGAACGATCATCGCTGTCTCTGATGACCCTACTTTGGTCACGGGATGTGTGTGTTTGTGCCTGTGTCCACGAGGCACAGCGCTGCTCTCCCCAGCAGCCAGCCTTCCGGAGAACAGGTCCTTGGGGCTCTTGCCGTAGCGGAGGTTGTGGAACTCGAATGGGTCATCTCAAGATTCCCGTGGTTTACCCTGGAGTCCAGCAGATGCAGTGTCCACGTCCAGCTGATTGCCTTGTTTAGGGGGGTGGACAGGTGGATGTACTGAAAAGTATTGCTTGAAATGTAGAGGTGAGGTCAAAAGCATTTTCCTTCCTCTTGTGGGTCTATGTCATATTTTGGGGGAACAATACCTTTCTGTTATTGGTAATTTTATCTCCTATTGCCAGGCATGTAAGTCACTGTACTTTTATTGAGAAATAGAGAAAATATTGCTAAAACACACAAAGGATTTTACCAGTTGTAGAAGTTGTAAATTACTAGATCACTCTTTAAAGCAAGGACTTTTGCTGAGGGGTTTTTCTGCCATGAGATGGTACACTTAGGCCTGGTCAGGTGAGAAGCTCACCTCCAACACTGGCTGACATTCTTATGTTCTGTTTGCAGTTTCTGTGCCAGAAGTGTGATCTGTATGGCGCCACAGTAAAGTCCTCTCACTGCCCTTCCCTGGACATAGATGTACTGACCGTGACTGCTGAGTTGCTTGTGTGACTATAATGCCAGCCCCACAGTGTCGTCACCTCTAGCCTTCTGTGTCCTTGAGGACAGGGAACACCGAGCCTTCTGAATGATGTTCTCAAAGGTCTAGGGCATTTTTATGTGCACACATCCTTGTTCTCTTCTCATACTGTGTGATCCACTTGTTCACAAAAGAGCTTTTGCACCTGGCCAGTTACTGCTGTCCAGCTTGATGGGGCCACAGTCTGAGAATGCCCATGGCTCCAATCCTAGACGTGGGGCTGCTGTGGCTCCTTCACCCTCAGCAGCAGAGTACCACGCTCACTTTGTAGTGGCAGGCATTCGTGTGTTCCAGAAGCAGAGTTACCTTTGTCAGGTGTCCAGTCATCATGTGTGCCATCTCCTGGAGTCTACTGTGCCTGTCCCCTTCCTCTTGGCCTCAGGGCGTTCTGCTTCCTGATGTGCTGCAGTGCTGTGCGTGCCCAAAGAGTTGTCTCACACCCTCGTGCCCTGCTAGTTGGACTGCGACCAGCACACACATACAGCCGATCTGAGTCTGGGTCTGGCAGTAGGAAGTCTTAAGAGCAGGCCAGGTGCCTCCCTGCCCAGCTGTCCCACAAGAGCCAGCCTTAGCTATCACTGAAGTCATGGGAGTGAGCCATCTAGGGAAGGAAAAACTGGGTGGGGAAGTCTGGGTGACTCAGAGGGTCCAGGAGGATGCAGAAAGGTAGAGGAGGGCTTCCAGACACCTCCTGCTCAGGCATGGCGGAGATGGCAAGAAGGCCACACTTCCGAGCAGGGCTTTGGCTTCAGCTGTCTGTTCCATACTCCACCCTTCCATTTATAGCAGTGGTATTCTTCAGACTAGTGGGAAGGATTTAGTCGGACAAAACATGAATGTACCAGAGAAAATAGGAAGCATGGGTCATGAGTTGCTGTTCATACGGTTAGGTGGAGGATCCTTAGGGATGCTTATTCTTGGTGAAAACAGGAAAAGTGGAGGTGAATACATCCAGATTTGGTTTGAGAAAGGGGCCAGCTAATAGTGTGCAGAGGTTGCAGGCCCAGCCGGGCCAGGGCTTGGGAAGGAAAGACATCTCCTCCATGTGGAGGATTGAGGGCTGCCACTAGTAAGCATCACTTCACACTTCTTAAGAGGTGAGTAAGACTTCTAAAGTGATTCAATCAGCACGTATTAGTATTATCGTGTATGATACTGTCTGAAGGAGTGTCTAGCAAAAATTAATGAATAATTGAGGCAGATTCTGAGGTATAATGGAGATGAAGAAGCAAAGGTTGGCATGTGAAGGAATTAAAGTCACCATATAATTGAAATGCTCTGAAAGGTCATTGCTGCACAGATCGTCTTTATCTACTATGGTAGGTTGTGAATGTGTTTTGACTTTTAAATGGGGAAGGCACTTGAAGTGGTGTGAGCAGTGTTACTGTTTAGAAAGAGAAGTTGAAGGGTGGGTGGTGGGTGACTTAATCCGAAGCAGAAGTGACAACTTGAAATGAGAAATGACAGGTGCGCTCGAGTGACTTTCGCCTAGATGGAGTTAGGTGAGCGCCTGAATTTAAGTGCTTGGAGAAATGTGTCTCCTGGAGGTGTGTGGATCTGAGCTATGTTCAGGTGCTGAGGGAGCTCAGAAAAGGCAGTGGGTGAGATTTTTGTGAACAGCTTTGAAATCTTGATCTTTATGAGCATATAAAACTGGATTTGCTTCATTCATTAGTTCCATGTATAACAGGACAATGAGCCTCAGATTCTGCAGTAGCAGTTTATCTCCATCAGTGATCACCGCTTTGGGAGAATTCTGTCCTGAGGACTTCTTGTGGGTGCCGCACCTTGGCACGCTCACCGTGCTCGAAGCAAACTGTGTGTGAGAACACAGGCCGGGTGAGCATGATTCATTGTTCATTGATAGTGCACTGAACCACCCCCATGAGGACCTGCTCAGTGGAGTTCGGCTGCCTGGATCCTGACCCTGCTCGAGCCATTGAGTCAGCAGTTGTTACTTGAAATGTCTGCTCATCGAGTGTACGTTTGTGTGGCGGTAGGGGAATGCTGCCTGCAGCTCCTCGGTGCCCTCGTAAGATGAGCGGGTTTCTGCCTGTGTGGCAGGAAAGCAGGCCTCGAGAGCTTTCGCAGGAGTCCCTCGTTGACACCATGGGATGGTGCCTGCATTGCAGTCTGTTGGCAGCTGCCGTCTGACTCGTGTCCTCTCCTGGGCCTTGTGTAGATTATATGACGTCATTGGCACGTGGAGAAAGATCCCTAAGCCATAGAAAGTGCCCTGGGAAAGCTGTTCCCTGAGGAGGATTGTGTTTTTTCTGTGGAGTCCCCTGCAGTGTGACTATTTCAGAATGGGAGGTTTGTGATCTGACAGCCTTATTAGCATCGCACTGGACAGGTGTGTGTTCCTGTCACTGTGGAGAAGTATAGATGCCCTTATTATCAGAGAGAACCAGTCAAAGAATCTTTAAAACCTGATGTCCTATCAGAGTTGCATTGAATTTACATGTTGGCCATTTATCTTCCAGTCCTGTCCATTCATCTGTCATTATGCTTTTAAAAAGTCCTCAGAATCTTGGTTTATTACAGCAGTGTGTTCCGTGGAGTTCTGTCCTCTACGTGGGACAGGCTGAAAGAGAACCATTAACGCCAGGGCGGGTGGCTTCTGCAAATCGGGTGGAGGACATCTGTCCCTGGGAAGGGCCCGGAGCCTGGCAGGAAGACTGGGCCCTGAGGCACAAGCCAGACTCCAATGTAGCGTCACCTGGAGTTCCCCAGGCCCACCCCTGCAGAGGAGCTGCCTCACGTACCTCGTCTCCCTCTTCTCAGAGCCTTTGCTGCCCTGGTGGCCTGTTCCCCCTCAGGTGCCTCCTGAGCACCTCCTACCCAGTTCTGTCCATGGACTGGTGGGAGAGGCGCAGTAGTTGGCAGTGACAGGTGGTAACAGGGTGTGGGGCATTGAGGAGCCTTAGCTAGACCCAAGCATTCGCAGCTCAGGACACAAAGCTCAGCGAGTCACACTTTTGCAAGTTAGCATTGTGTGCACAGTGAAGTTGGCCATTGTTTCCTTGCTTTGTATTTCTTGTAACACATCTTATCCAGGATGTCAAAATTAAGCTTTTAAAAAACAGACTTTTAAAAAGTCAGTGGACAGCCAGGCATGGTGACACACTCCTGTAATTCCAGCACTCAAAAGGCTGAGGCAGGAGGATTGCCACAAATTTGAGGCCAGCCTGGATTACATAATGAGTTTAAAACTAGCCTGACTCACATAGTGAAATCCTGTCTCAAAAAAAAAAAAAGTCAATGGACATAAATTATAGACATAAGAGATAAATTTATGGAACTGTAAGGCAGATTTATAGACTGAGCACTGTTTCTATGAAGGACTTTCCTATAGAGATTGATTTTCTTGGGAGTAAAAATGTTACAGGTTTTGCAGTTTTTTTGTGTCTTTTTGAATACTTTTATAGGCTCTACTGGTTCAGCATCCCCAATCCAAACTCTTGAAGTCTGAATCCAAAATTTTTTGAGTGCCATCTCAGAAGCGCTAGATTTCTGAACATGTTGAATTTTAGATTTTTGGATTAAGAATGCTCACTAGTATCTGTTCGTGCACTTTTAAACTATTAAGAAAAGGACTGCTGATTTTTTTTTTCTAGTCTAATTTGCTTTAGAGCATTTTTGTTTATGCTAGTATTTAAGACTGATAACTAAAAGTAAACTAAGTAGGTTCGTTGTGGGTTATATTATGAGATAAAATAACCAATGAGAATTAGTATGTTGATTTGATAGGTGTGAAATTGGTTGTGGAACCTTTTTGCTGTGGTTTCTGTAAAGAATCTTCATAGATCAGTCTGAATTTCTTTATTGTACTAAGCAGCTAGGTGTAGCATTGACATTTTTCTTGGTGAGCTTTTGAGTTGACCCGGTACAGGGGACACTTGCTTAGGAATATCACCGCCACCAGCCCATGATGTTATTCTTTGGAGTTCGTATTTGTTTCATAAATCCTTGGACTTCCGAGTTTCTAATACACTGGGAATCACATACACAGGGAAATGAGCGCTGCCCGGCACTTGTCTACATATTTGGTGGCATGTCTTCCAGGTGTCTGTGGCCTCTTGAGCCTTGGATTTCTGGGGACAGTAGGCTTACCCGCCCCCGACGTCAGCAGTGTGAGAAAAGCCCTCCGCCACACAGAGGCTCCCCTGTGTAATGTCAGTGGCGCGCCATCGGGTCCTGCCGCCGCCTGTGCACTGGTGCTGCTTCTCGTCTGAGGGGAAGAACTGCTGTTGCTTTGTTGCCGTGTACTTCCCACTTGTCTTTATCACTGTCCCAGGAGAGCTTCAGACACACACAGACCCTGGTCTTGCTGCTGCCCACAGACAGTAACTTACTGCCCCAGCCTTTTCACAGGTGTTGTGGGTAAGAGCTGGCTTCCTTGGCCTGAGCTGCGGGTCACACTGTGCAGTATGGCCTGCGCGGCCACTGCCAAGCTGTGGGAGTTGTCCTACAACATGAACCTTGCTGCTTATTCCTAAGCTGGGTACATCCCAGAGTCAGCATCATAGCAGATTTCCAAGGTGTCTGGTTGTCATGTGTTAAGTGTGATGCTACAAGTCGATCAGTGTCTGATAGAAAACACCAGGATTTTATTGACCATTTACACTGAAGTGTAACAGCATTGTCTGACCCCAGTTGAATTTCAAAGAGGTGTTTTTTTTTTTTAAATAAAGAAAATGCATCATATGTTTTAAACCTCCATCACCTAGAAAGCCGAGACCTGAGTTATTTTTGCCAGGGTAGAAGCTGGGCTTATGGCAAGGTGAAGAACGTGCCCCCTACTTTTTTGAAGTGGACTCCTCCTCTAGGGAATTTTCTTGTCTGTAGAAAGAGGAGATGCATATTTGCTGTGGTGATTTACTCATAGGTCTTGAGCTAGATGAGATGACCGTCAGCTTCTCTTACTTGGGTCTGAAAAGACAGTGGGAAGGTGGCCTCCTACAGTCCCTTGGCACAGAATCCTGTGTCCTGTGCACTGTTCCCACAGCCACACAGTGCCCACCCAGGATGTCCCGGTGGCCCAGTGCCATGGCACGCCCGTGAGCCAGCCCGCATGCCCAGAGGCTTTGCAAAAGGGACAAGAACCCAGGTCCCCCTTCTGGGCAGCAGGGGCCCACATCTCTACTGTGCAGCCTCTGGGTGTGGGCCGGCAGTGGGGCATCCCTTAGAACCCTTGGATCTGTAAGTGCTATTCTTAAGTTAGTTTAAGTAGGTTAAATATAAGATGTGGATTGGTCTCACACAGTTTTCCCTACAAGGTGAGGGCCGTGGGTGCTGTTCCTGTGTACTCATGAGGATTGGGTGACTTAAGGTACCTGGCCTCTCTTTTTAGCCCCTGGAGCTGCTAGGCCTGAGACCCTATGGGGGTCCCCGTGGAGCACACACTCTTGCAGGTCACTGCTTCACACACCCCCAGGGGGACCTGTCCCAGCCCTGCCCATGCAGGTAAGTGCCACTGAGCACTTGTTAAATGATTGGCCAAAGCTGGGCACGGCGGTGCCTAGCTATAACCCCAGCACTCTGCAAGGCAGAGGCAGGAGGTTTGCAAATTGGGGCCCAGCCATGGCAGGTTACTGACTTTGTGAGACCCTGTCTCAAAATAAAAAATTAATTTAACAACTATAATAACTGGGGGTGCCCAGTGTGAATACTCCTGGTTTAATTCCCAGAACTGCAATCAAAAAAAGAAAAAGAGATTGGCCAAAGGTTCCCTATCTGTTGAGTGGTGTTATATGAAAAGAGTCTGCAAATATTATAGACACTTTAAAAACATAGAATACTTTGCTGGATGCTGAGGTGCTCTCTAATCCTTTGGAGGCTGATGCAGGAGGATCTCTGTGACTTTGAGGCCACCCTGAGTTACACAGTGAGACCCTGTCACAAGTAAACAAACCAACCCAGAGCAGTTTATAAGAATAAAGCCGGTCCTGAGCACCTTGGCCTGTGGAGTGAGCTTTGTGCTCATCACACCATTTTCTCCAGTACAGATACGTGTTTTCTAAATTAGGCCTGGGCTGTGCTTCTCGTGGGTGTTGCCAGTGGGCAGCAGGACTGCTCAGTACAGCGAGAGAGCAGAGTCCCCAGCAGACCCTGCCACCCTGTCCTTGGCAGCCCTGGGGCACAGCTGGGTGACAGAGTAGGGTCTGAGGGAATGAGGCAGATGATACAAGCGTCACCCCCAGCCCAGCCAGAGTGGACACAAAGCCAGATGTGACGACAGGAGAGGCAGGAACATGGCTGGAGACGGAGAAGTATGCCAGGTGGAGCCAGAGTGAGCGAGAGGCTGCTCTTGGCAGATGGCAGGCGCCCCGGGGAGTCTCCTGGCGCATGGGCAATGTTTGGGTTCCGATTCCGGTTCCTGTCCTGCAGCTCACTGACTCTGGCATGTTCCCTTGGGGGTGCAGGAACCGGTGGCGGCAGCTTGCCTGAGGCCGCTCCTCCTGGAGCTCCTGTGCTCTGTTGTCTCCTCTTGGGACCACACAGCCTCTGTGTCTGGGCGGGAGAGGCACGAAGAGAGGGCTCCCGAGAAGGCACCTGCAGCAACACGGCATCCAGGGGCTCCATGAGGCTGCTGCTGGAGAAGCTTCTGGAAGCTGAGCGGAACTGGAAGCGGGTGCCTTAGATTGTACGTCCAAGGACAGGTTCTGCTTGAGGATGGAGATTTTCCTGG
Organism: Hydrochoerus hydrochaeris; assembly: GCA_004027455.1. Lineage (NCBI taxonomy): Eukaryota > Metazoa > Chordata > Mammalia > Rodentia > Hydrochaeridae > Hydrochoerus > Hydrochoerus hydrochaeris. The sequence continues at coordinate 116,609 of PVLA01006134.1, read as the reverse complement.
TTCTGTCGGACATCTGAAAATATTGAATAAAAGCAAATAAGTGTATGTTTATATGTGCACTTGTATATCTGTCTTGAGTTGATGGACTTTTAAATACTCTGAATCTTTTCGGTATCCCTTTAACGCTGAAGCATTAAGTAAGATGTAAATGAAAGGAGTTTGTCTGATGACAGCAGTAGCTTTTTTATAAAAGGAAAATTTTCAGTGGCTGCTGTGTACTATTGTTGGGCCCAGTGGGCTCCCTGTGCAGGGGGCATTATGGGGACCCCCTTCCCCCAGGTGTGACACGACGTGCACAGTGCTGAAACAGGCTCAAGCATTCCCGTCTTTTGCCAATGAACTATACATCTAAGACGCCAGCTCTTCGGTGGTTTTCGTTACAGTTGAAGAGATTCTGGTGTGGCCTAACTGTATTTAGACCTGAGTGGAACCGGAGATCAGCCAGTTACATCACTGGTACGATTTTGGAACCCTCAGAATCTCCCAGCTGCCCTCGGCATTCAGCTACTCAGAAGTGGGCTCAGAAGGATTGGTGTCATTTGGGTGGATTTAATGTGCCGAAGATCAGGGTTAGAATTCCCAGCCCTGTTCTGGCCTTGAACGGCCGTGTGTTGGACCATGGCACCTCAGGCTGCTTTTGAGCCTCTCCTTGGGCCGGAGCCACACAGGCGCCCACTCTGGTTCCAGTGTTTGCTGAGCTAGCCCAGGCCACTGTGGTTTCTGAGGTACACACCCAGATGTCACCATGATACTGTCACCTCCATGCAGGTGATGAGAAATTTCAGCATGCCGCTTGCAGCAGGAATGTGTTGATTGTCTTTCTACCCCTAGTTCCCCCCTGCCTTTTTTTTTTTTTTTAACATTTTGTCGGGGAAACATATGCTTCTGTGTTTGTAAGAACTGACTCACTGCTGGGAGTGATGGCGCACTCCTGTAATCCCAGCCCTTGGGAGGCTAAGAAAGAAGGATCCTCACAAGTTCAAGGGCCACCTGGGCTACAGAGCGAGACCTTCTCAAAAAAGAAAGGAAAAAGAACTGACTGACTAGTAATAAAGCACTGTGGCGAGAGGTGCTCAAGTTTGTATTAGGTGCACTTAGAACCCCTTCCCTCCTTGGAAATGAAATATTGGACAATTTGTCTTTAAGCCTTGGTGAATATAATTTTTGTGCGCTGGCATCAGCTGGGATTCACAATGTGGAATATTGCTTCTGTTTGTGTCTTACTGGCCACCCTTTAAAGTTAACTGTTTATTTAGATAGAAAATTCCTAAGTAAAGCGATTATCCAATTCAAGTTATTTCTCAAGTCTGATTTGTGAAAGTATGTACGAAAAGGTGTTAGCTTATCGAATTTGGATTTTCATGTTCAGATAACCAGATAATCACATCCTTATGTGAACTATGCCAAGTGTTATTAAATCTATTGGTAGACTTAAATATATTAATAAATTCTGTCTAACACCCTTAATTTATGCATTAGGTAAATGGAGAGATCAAATCATGATCTGGGTGAGGATCGTGCGTGGCTCACTGAGACGGAGCGGGCCATCTCAGGGGCCAGGGCCAGGCAGGGTGCTCACTCCGAGGGCCCGTGAGCCGGGGCCGCTCCGGAGGCTCGCTGATAGGGCAGGGCAGGTTGTGTCTGCACCTCCAGCGGCTGCTGAGCTTGCCTCAATGCACCTCTCTGCTCTTCTTCCCTGTAGTCTCACCAGTGATAATTAAGGAATGGGCAGCTTACAAGGGAAAGTCCCCTCAGACCCCGGAACTGGTGGAAGCCCTGGCCTTCCGGGAGTGGACCTGCCCCAACCTGAAGAGGCTTTGGCTGGGTAAGGCGGTGGAAGACAAGAACCGCAGGATGAGGGCCTTCCTGGCCTGCATGAGGTCCGACACCCCAGCCATGCTCAACCCTGCCAACGTGCCCACTCACCTCATGGTGCTCTGCTGTGTCCTACGGTGCGTGCCAGGCCAGGGACCTGGGGGGCAGGCCCCAGGGTGGGGTGGGCGGCCACAGGTCCAGTACCTTCTAGGAAGGATGGAAGTTTCACTCCATGGGAATCGCGGGGTCCGTTGAGATTGCCCTGATAAGTATTCTAGGAAAGTAGGCCGTGTAAATGCAGAATGTATTTTAATTTATACTATAGAATAGGTATATTTGGCCAACATGTGGCCTGTAAACACAGCATAGTTGATTCTGGATGTTAATCTTTTTTTGTTTCATTTTGTGTTTTGAGACATGGCCTTGTTACACTATCCAGGCTGGCCTTGAACTCACTGTGTAGCCTAGCCTGGCCTTAGACATTCTTCTTAGTTTATTCTTAGGGGGATTATGTGTCACACATTATTTGAAGTCTCTCTCAGGGAAGCTCGCCTCTTTGCCCATAGTTTAGTTATTTATTTGGTCGATATGGATGGAGGTATGCTTGATAGATGAGACTCACTTCGCTTTGGGTTATGAGTTTTTTACTGTGATACCTTGTGTGTTGCTCGCTTGGTTCCTCCTCCAGCCTGGGGAGCTGTCTCCAGTTGGCGCTGGGACACCTGTCATCCTTCATTTGGGGGCTTTTCCTGCTTTCCGGCCCTATAAGATATTTGGGATGTCTTCAATTATTCTGCTCCATGTCAGTTTGCCTGCAGGGGAGCAGCTGGGCTCCGGATCATGGAGTGGGTGTCCAAACCCACCAGGCTGATGAGACACATAGACAGAAGTCAGCGAGGCCTTTCTGTAAAAAAAATGAAGGGCCTGGGGAGCACACAAGTAGGTGCAGACTGCGCCGAATCCTGGAAAGTCTTCCATGCCTGCCAGGCATGGTGACACATGCCTGTAACCCCAGCACTGGGAGGCTGAGACAGGAGGATGGCCATGAGTTTAAGGCCAGCCTGGGATACATAGCAAATGGAAGGACAGCCTGGAATACATAATGAGGTCTCAAGAAAAAAAGGCTTAAATCAGCATAAAATGCCAAGGAAGAAAGACATGAGGTACCACAGTATGGTGCAACCATCCATCTCTGCTTGGAGATGCTACAGGCCAAGTCAGGTGTGTCCCCACCGGGGTGTCCGGCCGTGCTGCCTGGTACTCTGGCTTCCCCCAGCTTCCATGGAGAGAGCATCCCTGTGTGGTAAGAAGTAAAGGTGGGGAAGATGAAGTAGTTCTCTCAAGACCCTGTTCCTGGTGAGCTCTTCAAGTAACATTTTTATGCTTTGCTCAGTGTCAAGAGAAGAACATCCAGGGAGAAACTTCCAGGAATTCCATAGATAGATTTAGCACTGCAAGGATCTGGAAACATCCTGAATGCACAGATAAGGGCAGCTGAATAAATGGGATGTCCACGAGTGGGTTCTCACCGCTCTTGCAGGCTTTGGTGTTTAACCCATGCCAGGCTGTGCACATGTCCTGTCATCTGCATGTTTGAAGCTCTGATGGTAACTGTGGTGCAGAAAAACCCAGATGGAGGAAGGAGATCTGACTGACAGCAAGTACCCTGTGGTCCTGCGGCTTTGTTGAGTTTTGAGAGTCTCAGCTACTAGAAAACAGGATCTTGGGGAAATCAGCCCATGGCTAAGGCAGTCTTTCAAAATTCACAGCTTTAAAGAGAGTCTAGAGCAGGGGAGGGCTGTGAAGAGTTAGCACTTCGCGGTCAGGGTGCAGCTGGGAAGGGGGACAGGCGTTCTGTGGGTAGAAGGTGGTGACCACTCCGTGCCAGTGTGAGTGTGCCTGATGTTGCTGACCTATGGGCACTGCAGATGCACATGTCATGCTAGGCATGTGTTACTGCAGTGAAAGGGGTGCGAGGTATGTGCCTCAGTTTCCCTGTCTCTAAAATGGGATAACGTTGTTCCTTCCTCAGTGTTGCTGTTACAGCAGCTGAGCTAAGATGTGTAAAATGCTCCTTCCGGTACCTGATGTGGGGAGCGCATACAGTGCTAGGTTGGAATTTAACAGGAGCTGCATCCCGTGCACTCAATGAAAGCCACACCTGAACCCCCTTTGTCTGTGTTGCCATGGGGGAATATTAATTATTGCAGGCAGGACAGGGATGTGGCTTGGTGTCACAACACCTGTCTGGCAAGTGTGAGGTCATGAGTTCAATCCCTGGTACCAAAAAAAAAATTTATTACAGGAGTGAGTTAGGCCTCAGTATCAGCTCTCCCTGGCTTTTCTTTAAACTTGGTCTGAAGCCCTGAGAAAGCCTGTGTAGCAGGTGGGGTAGGAGGAAACTTGTTTGGCCTCATGGCTCTCTAGACTTTTCATGTAGCCAGCTATCAGCAGAAGTTATTTTTAGGGTTCAGCTGGTAACAGACTGCCCCTGACATGTGTTGAATGCAAGAAGTCAGGACCATTAGTCCTGCAGGTCTGAGGCTCATGGGTGTGGTCATCCATGGACTTTGTCCTGCCCCATTCTGCGTGGGGCTGTCCGCTGGGTGGTGCTGGGTGTCTGTACAGAAAGGGAAGCCGGGATTCTCGCAGACTTGTCCAGGTAAAGATTTGGAGGTGGGTGTCCATCAGCTTCCGGCTCGGGTGCACCCACTCGGAGGTGGTCGCTCTGCTGACCATCAAGCGTGTAGCTTCCTGCTGGTTGCCTGCTCCCCATGGACCCTCCAGCACTCCCTTCACCTGCCCGCTTCTGAGAAGGAGCCCCCCCTCAAGCCCCTCTTCATCATGAGCTCCATCTTTCTCATAGCCTAGGTGCTGCCTCCTGATTAAAACAAATCGATCATGTGAATCGGTACTTAGCATTACTTTTAGGATTTAAATGTCTCTTGCACTGTCCAGCTGGGCACAGTGACACATGCCTGTAATCACAGCGTGCTGGGAGGCTGAAGCAGGAGGATCACCACATTTGGGCCTAGCCTGGGAAATTTAGCAAGACTCTGTCCCATAATTAACAACAACCAACAACAAAGAAGGCCAGGATGTAGTTCATTGGGAAGGCCCTGTTTCTGGCACAAAGTAGATAGATGGATAGATCTGTCTCACTGTCCAGCTAGTTTTTGGTGTGGATAGTGTAGTCTGCTATCTTTTGTTTGTTTGTTTTTGGTACTGGGGATCTAACTCACAACCTTGCACTTGCCAGGCAGGCGCTTAAGCCACTGAGCTAAATCCCCTGCCCCTGTGGTCTGCTATTTTTAATTACACTGAAGTAAAGCATATTGATGATGCGTGGGATGGTGCAAGCCTTTGATCCCAGCACCCAGAAGGATGAGGCAGGTGAGTTCCAGGCCAGCCTGGGCTGCACATAGTAGGTTCAAGGCCAGTTTAAACTACATAGCAAGACACTGTCTCAAAAAACAAAGAATTCTGATCAGTCCGTATGATAGCATTTTTATTTGTAATTGGCTTCATCATGTGAAATTAGAATAAAAAGCCCTGGGGTCTTCCTTGGATTGTATCATTCTTCCATTTCCTGCTCTATCCATGTTGCGGGTGGCCGCTCAAGTCATCACTCCCGACACTTCTGTCCCTGGCCAGGTACATGGTGCAGTGGCCGGGAGCGCGCATTCTGCGGCGTCAGGAGCTGGATGCCTTCCTGGCTCAGGCGCTGTCTCCCAAACTCTACGAGCCCGATCAGCTGCAGGAGCTCAAGGTAACGTATCAGCCTTCTTTCAGTCTTGGGAGTCTCGCTGGGGTCTGGCGGGTGTGTGTGACTCAGCTCACCCTCACCGGGCAGAGCTGCGCGGTGCCCTAAGTGGGTGATGCTACCTTGGTGAGTTCAGAGCCTGAAAGGGCACAGGGGCCCTCCCTGACCAGTCCGGCTCTGCCATTCCCAGTTTGAAAATGATCTGTTCTGCTTTTAGCAGAGAAAGATTCTCCCTTGTTTATCAGTGGGTGTTTTTCATATCAGGAAGTAAACCTTTTTTTTTTTAGGAGGGGATTCCAAACCCTGGGAGGGCTTGCTCTTAAGAATTTTCTAACATCTAGTCAGGATTCTTTTTCTTATTTCATTCCATTGTTCCTAGGTACAACTTTAGTTTTCTATCCCCTCGCCAACGCTAAAAAAAAAATTCTTTGCCCTTCTAGTAAACTCCCCTTTGAGAAAATGCTTGAAGAACAGTGTTAGAGCATCATCCCAATGCCCTTTTAGTCAGCATTTATCATCAAACTCCTTTTAATTTTGCCTTCTAGTAATGCCTTTTGTTCTTTAGTTGTTTTGACAACATTTATTTTCTCTCAGTTGTCACCTGACTTCAGTGTGTATGTTTTCCAGTACACTTTATTAGTTGCGTGCTCTCATGATTGTAATTGCTTTCTAATTTCTATATTAAATATTAGAAAGTTCAAGACCTAAATTTGTAGATCTGCCTTTTCTTTTTTATAGGGTTTAATTTTTCTTTGCCATCAGTTATTTATTTTTTTATAGTTGATTTGTAATCATTTAATCTCTTTTGTCAAAATTACCTTCGCTAGAGCTCTTTTCGCTGTTCTTTATGAACGCATCTTTCCCTGCAGAGCAATTTTTAGACTTGCTTTATAGGTTTTCAGTATTCAACAGGTGATGCTCAATAACTGTTTTCCCTAAATTACTGTGTTACATTCCCTTGTTTATTGTCGAGTGGCACTCACCTGAGGCTTCTGATGACTTTGAAGCAAGTTAAGCACAAAACCCATAAGTAGGCCAATTCCCTCAAATTATGTTCTTTGCTTTGTGGCTCAAGCTTTTCTGTTTGTTAGACAGAAATTGTTACTGTCGTTAATGCTTTTGTTTCTGGTGTCAGGCAGCGTGGCGGGCCCGGTCAGGGGCCCGTTTCCGCCGTGCTCATTGCAGGCTGTACTTCAGGGGGTGGAAACACTTACCTAGTGTGTGGTGCCACCCTCTACCTCTACTCCTGTTTCTCTTGTGTAGATTATTCCTTCAGTATTGACATCCCAGTTCTGAAAATCAGACCGCCAGGGACCAGGTATGCCCACCGAGCCTGTTCACCATCAAGTTACTTTAACCAAAGTCCATCTGATCTCCCATACCCTTTTCATTTCCGGATCCACACCAGGATGTAACTTTGGAAAACCAGTCACGCAAAGCTTTCATTTTGGTTCTTTTGAGATCTTAGTGCTTTCATGATTTTCTCCTGATTCTTCATCTACGGTGAGACATTTCTAGTGATGTATCAGAAAGACATTCCATGTGCAGTTGCCTTCTGTCCACTCATCGCTGCTCCAGGTCTTCTTGTGATCCTGGATGGAGATCGTGGTTCCCTTTCACAAGCACAGCCCCTCCCAGGAGCTCCACGCAGGGTCAGTTCACCTTATGAAAGAGTCCAGCGGGGAAGGCATTTTGTTTTTTAAGATTAAAGATCCTCTCAGCTCTCAGATTGAAAATTCAAAGGAATAAATATTAGTCAGTGCTACCAAAATTCCTACACAGAGCTGAGGGTTCCAAAATTCAGTGATGGAAAATTACACCATAAAATTGCCTTTTAACCATTGAAAAAAGTGTTTGGACTCATCAAAAGTAACGGCAGCACCTCCTGTAAGATGCTGCTTGCCATGTGAGGTGCAGTTGCCTCCAGGCTGCCGGGTGGATCTGCTGGCCTTGCCCAATTTGCAGATTCCCCAGGCTCCCTCTCCCTCTCTTCTCCTGTCAGTGTGCCCTGCATACTTGGCCATCAGAGGGGCAAGAGAGGAAGAAGTTGCCCACTTCCAACCATTTGGACTCTTGTTAGCTTTTCTGATGGAAGTTTGGTGGGAAAAGACATTGCAACCATCAGCTTAAATGAATTTTTAAGAATTTCATCTCATCCATGCTTTCTCCGTCCACCATGTCCATGAATAATTGAGTGTGTTCTGTGTGGTTCTTTGAATACCTGTGATAGTGACTGATGACCCTCATTTTTTTACTGTTATATTTTTTAAGCTCTTCTCCTAGGTTACCAGCATGAATGTAATTATTAAGGTAAAATTAGACCTGGGTTTTGAGGAGGGTGGGTAAAGGGCAAGGACCAGGAACCTTACTCAGTTGTGCTATTTGTCCTGTCTCGTCTCCTTGTTCTTGACATCCCTATAATTGCCTGAAATTCTTTTTAACAGTTCAGCATGCTCAGTGCAAATTATAAAAGATGGAAAGTGAAGAGCTTTTAAAGACATTAGGGGTGTGCAACACATCTGTGATACCTGTAAATTATTTTGCATGTAGCTGAATACAATGAAGTTAAGAGTCTGTTGCCATTAATAAGAAGTCAGAGAAAGTCACTTCCCTAGAATTTGGTTCTTGAGCTAGTCAGAGATTAAATTCCATATTTTTATGTTCTGTAAAGTTAGCGTTTTGTTCTGCATTTCTTTAGTTGAGCTTAGTGTTGAATACTTTATCTTAGTAAGTGTAGGACACTGAGATTTGAATGTGAATATTGGAGACATTTCTATAGTCTGGGGTTCTACCAGCCGCCACCTCCTTAAGTTTTAACTCTGTGACAGTCTGTGCAGTGGAGTCCTGGTGGAAATGCTGTGCCCTACTGGTGCGGAGACATGGAAGTAAGATGAAACACGTGGAAGTGCATGGAGGAAGAAGGCAGGGCCTGTGCATATTTATTATTAAGTTCCCCATACGTGTCAGCATAGGAACAGCATGCAGTGTAACTTTTAAGCCATTTTGGAAGGAAGCCAAGAGAAATTTTATCTCTATTGTCTAGGTAGCTTTTAAGGATTTTTCCTGTTAAGTTAGTGGTAACTCTTGGTACTGAAACCATAAACATCATTTTTAAATCTGTGACACGTGTCGCTGTCCATCCTCCGGTGGGCAGGCCCGTATGGTCAGCGTGTGTCTGTGTGCAACGCAGTCTTGCTCCATCCTCCCGGCAGCAGACCCTAACCAGGGTGTTTCCTAAGTTCAGCTGCAGGTGGCGCTTTGTCCGGACAGTAGGCAGTGGCTGCTGTGGCTGCTGCACGTGGCTGCCGCACACTGCTGCGTGTGCATCCGCAGATGGGCGGCGTGCTGTTCCGTGCAGATGTTCCAATGAGACAGGCATCTCCAGAGCCTCAGCCCTCTGTCACTTCTCTCCCTCACCCGTTCTCTGGGGTAGGGTAGAAAGGGCCACAGAGGTGCTGGGCTGGAAGCTGTGGAGTCTCACCTGGCGAGAAAGGTTTTATGGTTACTGGTGTGGAAAGTTGAAAGTACCAGTGTCCTGGGGTGGCTGTGTGTGCTCTTGGGCATTGTGTGTGCGTGCCCACTTTCCAATAGGATCAGGTCCCTCTTTCTGCCTTGAAGATTCTCCTCCCTGTCTGCAGCTCAGAGACAGTCTGATGGTGTCTAGTTAAACCTAGTACAATCTCTCCATTTTGTTCCAGTTGAGCCCTCACTTTCTCCATGTGGCTCATAAATGTAAAAGGATAGCTGATTCCATTTCCTCAACACCAGCTGCTTCCTAGCACCTGCATGGTGGTGCTGCACAGTAGGAGCAGGAGGTGGAGATAAACAACTTTTATAAATTTGTGAACAAACTTGCCTAGCTTTAGAAGTTGAATTACACTGACTTAAAATTTTTGACAAGATTGGGAAACAATGTTAGCTGATACTGGGAAATGTTGACACAAACTGTACAGAGTAACAGCTGGTCATAAACTTGTCAGCATCTGACACTGGAATGATCTTTTCTCTGCAAAAGTATTTTACCTGCAACATGTGGGCGTCACTCAGATTGGTGTCCCATAAAGTTTGCATTCTTGAGAAGCCACCCAAGTGGGAAGGTAGAAACCATAGCAGAGTTAAAACTTGGTCCTGAATAATCCACAAACTAGGTCCTTCATACACAGGTGGCCATGACTGCCTTGCCCATCACACATGAAAGGACAGGGTTCTGGACAGAGCAGGCGCCAGCATCAAGGAGATACCCTTGTGCCAGACCCAGTCACATGTACAGTTAATTGCAGTATTTCTTTTGTTGTGTTGTTTCATTCAGAAGCTCTCCATGTCTCCTAAAACATTCTGACAGTTTCATTAATGAGGTACTATCTGAATGATTAGCATACAAAGCAAACATAAAGTACAAATTTATCTCAGGATGAAATCATACCGAGTAATTTTTAAATAAACTACCTGAAAAGCTAAAACTCTTGAGAATATTTCTTTTTGTTAATACATGACCCATGTTCCAGTCTGCAGTGCTGAGTGGCATTTCATGAGGGATTGCAGGGCTCTGGGCTGCTGGGACCATCCGTCACTGGGGGTCAGGGATGTTAGTCCAGCCCCAAGTCTAGTGTTACCCACACAGGGCAGTGGTTGCAGACGCCCACCTAAGCTATTCCATGTGTTCCTAAAACACGTGCTTAACTTGAAATTGTTGAGCCGCATGTCATGTATTTCTGTTTAGATAAGGCCAGTGCTAGATCAAGGTGAGGTGATAGTAGTGCTCTTGCTTAGGAGCATTAGCTTTGGAGATTTTAGAGGGACGGTGGGAGAACTCAACACTGTAGTGCTCTGACTCCACAGAAATTCTTCTTTTCCATTTAAAGATCGAGAACCTCGACCCCCGAGGAATCCAGCTCTCAGCCCTCTTTATGAGTGGAGTAGACATGGCACTGTTTGCCAATGACGCGTGTGGGCAGCCCATCCCCTGGGAACACTGTTGTCCTTGGATGTACTTTGATGGGAAGCTTTTTCAGTCCAAACTCCTCAAAGCTAGCCGGGAAAAGACCCCGCTCATCGACCTCTGTGATGGTCAGGTATGTGGTGCGGTGGGGCGGCCCCTCTGATCTTGCTGACCTAGGGCTCTTGGGCTGCCGCTGTCCAGTGCTGTGTGGAGCTCCTGAGGGGACCCAGCCCAGTGTAGCTGAATGTTGTCAGATGGCCCCAGGTGGCCCACCCCTGGCGCACCATGGGCTCTCACTGCTCATGGTACTTAGGTTCTGAAATTAGCCTTAAACACTGGGTCTGTGGGAACTCTTCCTCCCTGAAAACCCAGGGTTAGGTGCCAGCCAGGTTCTGTGTGGACTTGTGCTCACAGATCTCTCATTTAATGATTTACCGTATCTTGCTGCTGTGTGAGCATTGAGTTTCCTGCTGCAATCGCAGAGCCGCTGAAAGAATCTTCTCCACAGGGAGTGTCCCAGCGCTGGGTTTGCTCACGGGCGCTGGGTGGCCCTGCAGTGTGAACAGCGAGATCCCCCAGCCCCAGGGACATCCGTCTGCAGTGTAGGTGGAAGCAGGCGGCCTGGTGTTTGGTTTGTGTGTCAGCCCCACCCCTGCTCTGCTCGGCCCCAGAGCCGGGAAAGTGCCCAGGTGTTGTGTGGGGGGTTATGGATGCGCGCTGAAGGAAGGGCATGTACAGATACAGAACTCCTGCGGGCCTGGGGTCTTTCTTACCGATGCTTGCCCGCGCCTGATGACCGTTTCACCTGTGATATCCTTCGCTAGGCCGAGCAGGCTGCCAAGGTAGAGAAGATGCGGCAGAGTGTCCTGGAGGGGCTCAACTTCTCCAGGCAGACCCACCCGCTCCCCTTCCCGCCGCCACCTGCTCTGCCCTTCTACCCCACCTCTGTGTACCCTCGGCACTTCGGGCCCGTCCCCCCCCCTCAGGGCAGGGGCAGGGGCTTTGCAGGTGAGTCACGTGACAGGCCTTGGTAAGTGGGAGCGGACCGCGGAGTACTAGCAGAGAGCCAGGAGCTGTAGCTTGCTGCACTGAGACCACGCATTTGTGGGTCTGAGAAATGTCACCACAGCCATTCTTCAGATGAGCAAGGTGTCAGCTAGATCTTAGAGGAGTTGATGAGAAAGAAGGAAGCCAGTCACAAGTGTGGATACAGAGGCTGCGCTGGGAACTGTCAGTACAGCTGACAACTGCTTGTTTTGAAGATTTTTTTTTTCCCCTCATGTGACAAATAACTCAAGCCAGGCCAGAGAAAACTGTCTTCCATTGCACGTCTCCCAAGGCTCCCTTGAGCCCCAGGCCAGGGCTCTGTTCAGTATCCTGCTGCAGGGAGGCGGCCTGTTGTGCTGGCCCTGAGGACCACAGGTACAGGACAGTGAGGTTGCGAGAAGGGCCAGGAGACCCTTGCCCATCAGTGGACAGAGACGGGGCCGCCGCGCCTGGTCTCATGCCTGGCAGGCCCCTGGAGCCCCATCCCTCATGCTTTTCCCTGTCTCTCTCTGCCCCGGGTCCCACAGGAGTCTGTGGCTTTGGAGGCCCCTATGGGGAAACGGTAGCAACAGGCCCTTACCGTGCCTTCCGGGTGGCAGCAGCATCGGGACACTGCGGAGCCTTCTCAGGCAGTGACAGCAGCAGGACTAGCAAGTCCCAGGGCGGTAATTATACCCACACCTCTCCCGGAGCTTCTGCCTGCAGCACCCCTCCCTTCCAGAGCCAGCATCCTCCTTCCTGGACTGTGCTTGCGAGCTGCCCCTCTGCCTTATGGGGTCTCAGAGGCTCTATGGGGCTGTCTCTCAGAGTAGAGCGTGAGTGTCCACCTAGCGCAGAGCCTTCTGTGCACCTCAGTGACCTGCCCTTGGCTCATGCCTCTTGGCTGAGCTGCTAACTAGCTTAGTGGCACCTACCCTACACAGCTCTCTTTTTAGTAGAATTGCTCAGGTTTGTGTGAAAGGTGCTAACGGACAGATCTTCTGGCATAAAAAGTTCGTTGCATTTTTTTTCATAGAAATGTTTGTGAAGGAACAATCTAGCCTGGGGTTGGTGGCCTACACCATAATCCCAGCACTCAGGCAGGAGGGTTGCTGGGCATTCTAGCCCGCCATTCAAGGCTAGCCTGAACTATGTGAGGAGACACTGTCTCAAAAAAAAAGGAAGGAAGAAAATAAATCTTTAAATTCCCATTGTTGGGCTGGGGATTTAGTTCAGCAGCGTAAGTACCTGCCTTGCAAGCACGAAGTCCTGAGTTCAATCCCCAGTACAAAAAAAGAAAAATTCCCATTGTTTCTCTTTTTATTAGTCTTGCCAGGGAGAAAAGTGTCTTGACATTTAGTTTGGAAGTGGTGTCTTGTGAAGCTACTGTCATTTGAAGCCTGCGCCTTGCAGCTCTGTTCTCAGCCTACATCTGGGGACTGCAGGTCTAAATTTGGCCATCAAGTCACACTGCAGGACTGTCTGGACACACTGGGAATAATGCTTAGACAGGCAAACCCTTCTCCCTGGTAGGCAGCGTTTTCCAGCTCAGTTACCTGGGCACATGGGGAGGCTGGGGTGCAGAAGGGAGATGGCATGCATGCCGCCTGTCTAGAGCCCCTGGGAGCCCTTTCTGTGTCACCTCGCCTTCAGCAGGGCTTTGCTACTCCACAGGTGCACCTCTGCAGCTTGCAGCCCTTTGTCTTTGTTGCTTGATGTTCCTTGGGGTTGGGGGGCAGACCCTGGTGCTGGCCTGTGGTTGGGGAGAGACAGAGGAGGGGTGCCCCTCTGGATAGTGTCTGGTAAGGAGGGCACCAGGACCTGGCTTCCTGACCTCCCCTCCAGCATGTGGGAAGCCCAGAGTTGTGCTGTGCTGTCTGGGGGCCCCACAGCGTCACCCCCTGCAGCAGTGAGCAGGAGGTACAAAAGCACACTGTAGTTTAAAAAGACAGGAAACAGATAGAAAGCAGCTCATTCATGTATCTCCACGGCATGTTCAGGTCGTATTATTTGGGATATATTGGGTGAAGTAAGATACGTCGTTAAGCTTATTTCACCTTTTTGTCTATATTTTATCATTGTTCCTCGAGAACACCTAGATTCCTGCTGCCCGGGGGGCCTTGCATCCCCTGTGATCGGGCTGTGGGTGCCCGCACCGTGATGGCAGGGAGTTTGCGATCCTCATGCCCCCACCACACAAGATGTTCAGGGCTTTGTGTTACCAAAAGTTTCCTGACTGGTTAATAATTTCAGGCTTTTCTTAGATCGGAAAACTTTAAAATATGCAAGCCACCCATGGTTAGGGCAGTTGATGAATGCAGTGGATATGTAAGACTCTGCTGAAGGAAATTCTAATTTAACAACACAGCAAGAGCTGTGGAGTAGATAAATTATTTCCTGTAATGTTTGATTAAGGAAATAAACTTGGAAATACCTACAGAGAAAAACGCCCTGAGCGCGCGTGTGTGTGTGTGTGTGTGTGTGTGTGTGTGTGTGTGTGTGTGTGAGGATGCGTGCCAGGCGCGCCAGTGCTGACCCTGGAGCCCGTCTCTATCAGTTTGCTCCTCTGAGGCCGGTGCAGGTTCCCAGACAAGCACCCCGCACAGAGAGACCCCACAGAATTTTTAAAAATAGAGGTAAAGAGCTTCTTACTGAATAGAAATGCACACTGCAAAGAAGTTGCTTGCTTGTTCCTCTTTATTGGTTTTAATGCCGTGATTGTAAAGATTTTGTCTCCTCGTGTATTTTTTGTGCAGGAGTCCAACCTATACCTTCTCAGGGAGGGAAGCTAGAGATCGCCGGCACTGTGGTTGGCCACTGGGCCGGAAGCAGGCGGGGCCGGGGGGGCCGAAGCCCCTTCCCGCTGCAGGTGGTGTCTGTGGGAGGACCCGCAAGAGGGTAAGTGCGGGGACTGTGGGACAGCCCCACCAGGAGCCCAGCAGGAGTGTTTCTGTTTCATTAGATGCATTCCCCTTTAACATGAATTTCAGTGCTTGGGGATTAAATCCAGGCAGCTCTGGGCTGTGTCCCCAGCCTTTCTAATTTATTTGGAGACAGGTTCTCACTAGGTTGTCCCAGCTGACTTCAAACTTGGGATCCTCTTGCCTCAGCCTCCCAAGTAGTGAGGATTGCAGATATGCAAATTCTTAATGGTTGCATAGGTTCCCATTATATAGCCTTATGTAATTAGTTAATTAACATTAATTAACCACACACCATTCAGTTGATCAGTTGCCTTTCAAAAATATTTTTAAAGTATTTTCCAAATCAGATGCCTTGGATATGAGCCAGAAAAGTTACAGTGATTCTTTAGAATAAGTCTTTGGTATGTCCATACATAATGCCTCTGGACAGAAGGTATTATTTTAAATGTGGTCTGTGATGGACTGAAGTCTGTTTGCTCTTGTCCTTTTTTATTCACTTAGGCGTCCTAGAGGAGTTATTTCCACCCCTGTGATTCGAACGTTTGGGAGAGGTGGAAGGTACTATGGCAGAGGTTACAAGAGCCAGGGAGTGATCCAGGTAATGACCCCACTGTGTTCTCCAGGCCTCCTTTCTGAGCCAGATTTCCAGTGCCCATGTTGAGGCATGAGTGTGCTCTGTGAGCACCAGGCCTCCTGCCCAGTACCTGGCACACAGGTGCTTGTCAGACATGAATCCCCTCAAGCACCCTAGTCACGCCCCTGTTACTTGAGATGCTCTTCAGGATGCCGCTGCCCTTTGCCGTTGCCCCTGGGTCTTTGACAGCTTCTTGTCTGGTGAGAGGTAAGAGCCGGGGCTTCCTGGGATACCGTGGTGTTCAGATGGACCCAGCATGCCTCTGTCTGAGCTCATTGGTTTCTTCCATGGGAAATGGCATTTCGAGGCCACAGCCCTGGCACTGATGGGTGCTCATTCCTGCAGGCCCTGACGCCCTCCTGTGGGTGGCTCTGTTTGCTCACTGGTAAACACACACATGACATACAGGGGGCTGGTAGTTATTATTTCATTTTGTTTCTTCAAGGTAAGTTCCTCATGAATTCCTGCTGTTTCTAGTTCAAACTAAGGGGCCGGGGATGTAGCTCAGCAGCACAGCGCCTTTCTAGCAAGTGCAAGATCGTGAGTTCAATCCCTGGTACCAAAAAGCAAAAAGCTAAGGACTTCTGGCCTCTTATTTTCCCTGCTTCTGGTTCCACGTGGCCTTTCTTCTGCACCGAGGCCCTCTTTGTAGGCTTCACCTACTGTGGACAGCACTGGGGGCAGAAAGCACACGTAAACACATGTGTACCCACACCTACGGGTGACATATGGGCTGCCTCTCCTCTCTGCCCTGTAAAATACTTTATGAATCTTTATTGAACTTTCCTGTTCCAGTTTAGGAATTTTTATTTTATTTTATTTTATTTATTTATTTATTTATTTATTTATTTAATTTTTTGGTGCTGGGAATCGAACTCATGACTGTGTGCTTGCCAGGCAGGCACTTAAGCCACTAAGCTAAATTCCCAGCCCCCAGTTTAGGAATCTTAGTATGCCTCCATGATAGCATGTGAATGTCCTTTCCTCCATCTTGAGAATATTGATACTTAGAAAACCAAGACTGGCTAGATCAGAATATCCTATAACACGTCTTTGCCTTACACTGTGTGACACACACTGGCTCAGAACACCTGTCACACTACCGTCACCAGCATCATTCACCATGAGCAGCTGACAGATGTTGGCCAGGTACAGTGGCACACACTGGTGGCCCAGCTGCTGGCAAGCTGGAGGAGGAGGAGGTGCTCTTGGACCCAGTGAGGTACCATCTCGTAAAGAACAGAGAAGGAGAAGGAAATGTGTGTGCCCTTTCGTTCTCCCCAGCCCTCCTTCAGTTCTGAACTGCGCTGCTTTTACCGTTACCTGGGCAGGTGACCAGGACCAATTATACTTTCACCTCACTTGTTTCAGTTTTACAAATACCTTCGTGTCCTGTGTCCCTGGCAGGACTTGTCTGTCTCTCTGTCCTGATCTCCGAAACCCTTTCTGGAGTGGCTCCTGCAGAGTGGGCTCCCACAGGGCAGTAGTATCCGTGTGGAGAGAGGCCCGTTTCCTCTGTCAGGAGGTGCTGGCTCGCAGCAGCTCTGCTCAGCTGCCTCTGTGGTTTCCCCTGTGCCTAAGCTGCCCTTCAAAGTCCCTTGCGGATTTGCCCTAAGTGCCCTGGGGTTTTGGCTTTCCGTGAAAGCCGTTGCTTTTCCCCAGCTGCACCACACGGTCGTTTGTTCTGGACCGCGGGGCTCAGTCCGACAGGTGCTCTTCCCCTGCGCAGTCTCAGGCCGTGTCAGGGCTTCTCGAGGTGCCAGCGTCGGGCTTCGCTTTCATCCTCCTGCTGGGTCATCTGTGCCACTACTCCCACATTTGCCAGGTTCTTCATTCCTTTTTATTCTTGATTTCTTGTTTATATAGCTCCCAGATGTGCAGTTCACTATATAAAGTGTATAGTTCAATAGTTTGCTTCTGTAAAGATTAAGTTTTAGAGCAGTTTTGGGTTCACAGCAAAAGAAAGAAGCGCAGAGATTTCCACATACCCCGTCAGGGCGTCGTGGGTCCCAGCCGATGGGCCCATGTGACACTGCTGTCACTCATATCCCAGAGCTTCTGTGGGGGCTTGTGCACGGTGCTGTACGTTCCATGGGTCTGGCGCCTGCATAATGAGATACATCTGCCACAGTGATGCCATGAAGAGGGCTCATTTCACTGCCCTAAAAGTCCTGTCCCACCCACCTGATTCTCTCTCTCTCCTGTGATCCCTGACAACCACTAGTCTTCGCGTCGCTACAGATTTGACTTTTCTAGAGTGTCTGGTAGAGGGAGTTGCACAGCTTGTTGGCTTCGCAGACTCTCTTCTTTTGCTTTGCAATGTGTATTTCCAGCTCCTCCATCTCTTCTGGGGATAGATAACTCATTTCCTCTTAGCTGAAGAAAAAACAGGATGTACTGGAGTTTGTTTGCTCATCTGCTAAAGGACGTCTTGACAGCTTACGGTTTGGGCAGTATCATTTTCCAGTCAAGCTGTTCATAATTCTGTGGCCTTTTGTCTGTTCTGAAGGTTAAGCAGTGTTTCAGAACATTTCACTTCAAAAAGAAGAAAGCCTGTACCCCTTACGAGCTGCTCCCTGGTCCTCTCAGGCCTCCCCCGTGGCTGGCAACCGTGGTCTCTTTCATGTCTCTGGATCTCTGTTCTGCACATTTCCTACACATGCTCGCACTGCAGTAGGTGTGGGAACTGCACTCTGTTTGTTGGGGGACCCTATTCCGTGGGGCACACGCAGCACACTGGCTTCTCCACTGAGGGACCTCGGCGCTGTTTCCACAGTAACAGCCGTGAGGAGTGGCACGCTTTTATCGTGGACATTGTTTTCAGTTCCCTCGGACGTGTAGCAAGATGTAGAGCTGTCTGGTCCTGTGGTCACCGTGAGACCCTTGGAGAAGCCCTGGGGTGCCGTGGGAGCACTGTTTCACTGAGGCCTCCTCCCAGCGCTGTCGGAGGCCTGACTGCCCCACGTCCTTGCCGGCACCTGGCTGCTTCTGTGTTTCTCATTTATACCATCACACTGGTCTGCAGTGGGACCAACCTGGGCGCTGATTTCGATTTCCTTCTGCTGTAATTTTTGCTTCTTTTTCTCCTTCAGGTTTTACAAGTTTGTTCATTTTCATGTTTCTTCTGACTGAGTCTTCCCTTCTGGAATGTTTTTTTTTGTCTTGTGACTTCTTGGACTTGTTAAACCTCATGTCCCAGCTTTTGAGCTTGAAGTATGATGTCCTTCTTTGTGTATTCTGTCATTCACTTTGCCCGCTTCCAACACAGAGGAGGCACTCAGGGCATCTTTCAGTCAGGTCTTCATCGGGTGCTCATCTGTGAGGATGTGGCCCCACCCATCCGCTCTCATTACTGATTTGTCACAGTTTGGTGTCAGTGTGACTGGCTTCTGGTGGATGGAGGCCAGGGGGCATTGCTGAGCACCCTGCAGCATTCAAGACAGCCCTGCAGCACAGGATTGCCAGCGCCACAGCGTCACAGTCTGGACTGTGATAGAAGCCACTGAGTGTCTCAGGCTGGCTTCACTGTCCTCAAAGAGAGCTTGTCTCTTAGGTGCTGTGTCTGGCTCAAGGTTCCTTTTTCCAGAGAAGTATTTTTACGTCTGTTAAGAGAAAAGGGAGACCATTCAGAAGAGCCCTTTCACAACCCGGTGTGCAGATCTGTTTCTTGTTGAAGTTGTCCAGCAGCGACTTTGTTCTCTGGTCAAGATGGGGCATGGGTGCTGCTGCACATTCCAGGCTGAAGTGGGAGACCCTGTTCCTTTCGGAGTTGCAGGGGACAGTCCGAGTTTCACAAGAGACTCACTGGGGAGTGCTGGGGAATACGTGTTACAATGGGATGTTGTAGAAAGGATCAGTGAGCTCCTGCAGCAGGCCTTCCTCTCTGCAGGGCAGCAATGACAGAGGAGTCGAGGGAAGGGGCTGCAGGAGTAACTGCCAGGAGGGGCTTTATCAGCTCGGTGTTACTCGGTCTGTCACTTTCTGGTCTCATTGGGGCACCAGTGGTGTGCTCTCTGCTCCCTATTCAAAGCCGCCTTATCACTTGTCAAACTTCATCTCAACAGGGCAGACCTCCTTATGCTGCTTCAGCAGAAGAAGTGGCCAAAGAGCTGAAGTCAAAATCCGGGGAATCGAAGTCCTCTGCAGTGTCTTCAGACGGGTCCCTGGCTGAAAACGGAGTGATGGCCGAGGAGAAGCCAGCACCCCAGATGAATGGGAGCGCGGGCGACACGAGGGCCCCCAGCCACTCCGAAAGTGCCTTGAACAATGACTCTAAACCGTGCAATACAAATCCTCACTTCAATGCACTAAGCACAGACAGCGCCTGCCGCAGGGAGGCTGCTCTAGAGGCAGCTGTCTTAAATAAAGAAGAGTAAACTTATTTTTTATAGAGGGTGAAGGATGCTGGAAGGGTAAGGATTTAGGAATATCTGGAGAGAAAGAGAGCCTGCAGTTACGTACATTTTGTCCTTTCCGTAAGAGAAAAATGAGGACTTTGGAAATTCAGATCCCTCTTTGATATCAGAGAAACAACACATTTTTAGTTTTAACCAGTTGTAGTCAAAATGCTACAATAAAACAAAAGAGAAAGAAAATGAAGAGCATTTGACTCCCGCACTTAAAATGAAGTACACATAAAGTTTAAACTGGTTATGACAAAAGCCTATAGTTGTGTTTCTTGAAATATAAAGAAAACAAATTTTGGCAGTCTTTAAGTATATATAGCTTAAAATATAATTTTTAGCATTTGGCACCATATGTATGCCATTGTATTTGATTTTGCATTATTGTTTCACAATGAAGCTTTGTTTAAGGCTTTGATTTTTATGATTATGAAAGAAATAAGGCACAACCACAGTTTTTCTTTCTTACTTAAATTTCATCACTGTTGATGTGGTTCTTTTGTGTTAAAAAAAAAAAAGTGCAACTATCGAAACTAAAAAATTATAGAGTAATATTGCCGTTCTGCTGATTTTAAATATACAGTACATCATACATACTTTACAAGTAAGTTAACTGGAGATAAAGTTGAAATCATTGAAGATGCAAATGACCTTTCAAAATCAACACAATGTGTTCTGAAACTTTTCGTGACTAATACCATGCATCTGTGGTCAATGAACTATGTGGTTTTGAATCAGACATAGACCATTAGTACTACTCCTTGAGCTAAACTTCTGCATGGTTCATAATTTTTAAAGCGTGTAGTTAATATTATGCATGTTATTGTCCTTTTCCATTCTTACCAGTATGTGCCCATTTGCAAAACAAAAATGCTAATAATCAGTAATAGTCCTATAAAAATGTTAACTGTTTAGTCATTGATCTTGCTCTAACCTTAAAATTTTGTGATTATTGACCTCTGTTGCATTTATTCTAAAACCCCCCAAATTATCTAGCTGTTTCAAATATCAGCATCACCCTGGTGTATTCACTGCTGTATGCATTATTGTTCTTTGTTGCTGTTTTATGCCTTCATATTAGCAAAATATGAAATTCTGTGAAGAAAAAAAAACCCTTCGATCTTTAAAAAAAACCACCCCCCCCCTTCTGTAGCAGGAAACAAATTGCTTGTTCTTGAGAACTTTCCCATCAAGAATTTAGTAGAAGCAGGTATACTTCTATCATTTTGATGTTTTTGTTAATGTTTCCAAACAATGTACTTTGAAATCAGAATCACTTCTTATCGTTTTCATATACTTCTGATGCTCTTCATCACATTAGTGATCAGAAATGAGGTGTAATTCCCCAAACCCCTGCCCGCAAGAGCTAAGTAGGATCTTACTGTAAGTTGAAGGGAGTTCTGCCCTAACTCATGGATTGTGAAGAATGAACTGCTGTTGGGTCTGATTGACTGCCGATGGATTGTGGTGTGGCGTATCTGGAGGCTATTGAATGCAACTTACAATGCTTAATAAAAATCTTTATTCTTTTAGTATAAAGTACTGTGTGGCTTTTAAATTATCACTTGTTTTTTACAGAGGTTTCATTCCAGTTGAGGTGGCTCCTGTGAAGCCACAGTTTAGACATACCTTGCCCTTTCTAAGTAATTAATCCCACGTTTCTGGCTCTAGAGGACCTTTAATACTTAGTAGGGAAAGTATGCTGACTTGGTTAAGTTTCATGCAACCAAGGATATTCCTTCTGATAAAGCAGAAATAGAAAATACTTGGGTTTTGTTTGTTTGTTTGTTTGTTCCGGGGATCGAACTCACAACCTCGTGCTTGCCAGGCATGCACTTATGCCACTGAGCTAAATCCCCGGCCTCAAGCAGAAATAGAAAACACTTGTTTGTTTTTTAAGACAGGGTCTCACCGTGTAGTTCAGATTGGCATTGTTTCTTTTTGAGACAGGATCTGGCAATGCAGTTTAGACTGCCCTTGAGCTCGCTTTGTAGCTCAGGCTGTTGTCGATTTTGCAAATGATTCTCCTGCCTCAGCCCGGTAAGTGCAGGGATTACAGGAACCACATCTGGCTCAGATTGGCTTTGAACTCACTGTTGTGGCCAGGCTGACCTAGAACTTTGGTGGTCCTCCTGCCTCAGTCTCCCGAGTGCTGGGATGACAGGTGTGTGACACCATTTCCAGCAGAAAACACTTTTTTTTTTTTTTTTTTTGTATCAGGGATCGAACTCACGACCATGCACTTGCAAGCAGGCGCTTATGCCGCTGAGCTAAATTCCCGGCGTGAACTTTTTTTTAAAGCCCCTGGAAAAAACCAATTCGATCTTGATTACATCATGTTTTTACAATTCCGAGTTGCAGGCTGGCCTGCCTCCCACATCCCTTTGACGTGCAGCCTGACAGGCGACCCGGCCTACCGGGAGGCCGCGGGCCGGGGGCGGGGCCTGTGGGGGCGGGGCTTGAGCGACAAGGGGCGGGACGTTGCCGGCGCCCTTCCGCCCCGCCCCGAGTGCGCGCGCAGCCGGGGCGGGGCCAGGCGCGCCGTGGCCTGAGGGCGCCTGTGCCGGCGGCTGCGCTCTTCGCTGCCGCGTTGGTCCCTGGGGCTTGGCGTCGGGAGGGGCCCCGGCTGCGTGGGCAGGTCTGCCTGGGCTGATCCCGGGACCAGCGGGCCAGGATCTCTGCGGGCCCCTGGCGGCCGGAGCGCTCTCGGCCCGACGCCGGGCGAGCTCGTCGGTCCCGTGGCGCGCCGAGCCAGGACGGTGGGGCGCCCCGTTTTCTAGAGTTTACCCTCGGGTTTTGAGGGGGTGGAGCGAGCCCCGCCCCGGCGCCCCGCTTCCTCCTGCCCCCGCCGGCTGGGTTCCCGGCTCGTGCGCCGCTCGCGGGGGCCCAGCGCCTGCCGGAGCCCAGGCCCTGGCGCGGCCCGGACCCCGCTCGCCCTGGCGGGGGGCCCCGCGGATAGGGGCGGCCCGGAAGGGAGGCTGGTTTCCCGCCGACGCCCCCCCTGGGACGAGCAGGTGTTCCCTCACCCCCGCGCGGCGCAGCCCCTGGACAGCCCAAGTGACCCGGGCTCTGGGCGCTTAGGTGGGTCTCTGCACGCGTCCGGATCAACAGGAGAGAGGGACAGGGCCCGGGAGGCTCCAGAACGGGAAGCTGGCCACCCCTCCCACGCCAGAATTGCGGGGCCAAACTCAGAGCCCACTGCTGATTTGGCTGGAGGAACCACGGCAGGCTGCATGTGGCCCTGGCCGGGACTTAGGACTGATTCTGAGGCTGGTCACACACTCTCCTGGGAGATACTTTTTTTTTTTCAAAAAACAACTTTTTTGATTTGTTTATTTCAAATGTATATATGTTTATTGTGTCAAGTTAAAAAATACAACCAAACAGGAAAAGCAGGGCCACCAGCTGCCCTTCCACACTGAGACACCCACTAGACTGGCTCTCCTTGTTCAACAGACAAGTTTGTTTTTCTCCTGCAGAGGACAGTCACACTGCCCGGTAGGCCAGGTCGCCTGTCAGGCTGCACGTCAAAGGGATGTGGGAGGCAAGCCAGCCTGCAACTCGTAATTGTAAAAACATGGTGTAATCATGATCGAATTGGTTTTTTCCAGACAGTCACACTGCCCGTGCCGGTTTTGTAGTGTTCCCCACCTGGCATTTTGTGATCACGGCTACCCTACAGTGGATTCCTTGGCTATCAGCCAGTGTAGGGAAACAGTTCATTTCCTTGTCCGTCAGCAAGTTCTAAGGAACATGTGTCAGGCCCTGCACGCTGAGGAGCAGAGGCAAGAGGACCCTCTTTTGGGGCGTCTATATTTTAATGGGGGAGCCACATACCTGTACACAAATCAGGACACTTGCAATTAAGCAGCCTCCTCTGCATCTATACAACTCCACCCCTGCTGTGTGCTTAGGGCTCTATGTGCCCAGGGAGTGTGGTGGAATGCATAGGTCCCCATTCTGGCCAGCCAGCCTGGCTCAGGCCGAGGTGACCCGAGGGCCTTAAGAATGAGGGAGCTTCTCCTCAATCAGAGGAGGCTTCTCAAGATGCTTCACCCTATACTGGGCCAAGACATTTCTCACCCCTATGTTCATATGATGAAGTCAACCCCCAATATCTCAAGATGTGACCTGACCTGGAAAGTCTTTGCAGATGTGATTAGGTATGAAAAGGTTAAGTCAGTACCGTGGGCCCTAATCCTATGTGGTTTAAAAGGGGGAAACTTGGACACAGAGACACATAGAGAACACAGAAAGGAGTGACTCTGCCATTGGTCAAGGAACTACCAGAAGGTATGCAGAGGCCTAGATTCTTCCCTAGTGCCATAGGAGGACCCTGCAGACTCCTCAATTTCAACTTCAGGCCGGCAAAACAGGAGACAAACAGCTGCACCCAAAGCACCCAGTTGGCATTCACAGCCTTGGGCTCTTATACACCTGCCTGTCACTCACCAGAGCCCTGTTGGAGCCACCTCCCTCCCAGTAAGCTGTGTCTCTCAGCCAATGGCTGCATTCATTTCTTTTTCCTTGACTCCCGCAACTGGACGAAACTCAAGGTGACCAGCACGCAAACAGCTTCATACAGAATGCACCGTGCTGGTCAGATTTCGGACCAAGGCACTTAACCAGGTGGTCACGGTGGGCCCTACCCAAGTGTCCCAAATTGGCACACCTTGAGAGAAAGAGTTCTCTGAGGGACAGGATGTTTGTCTGGGCCTTCATCTGCCAGCTGGTGGGTCTGGGATGGTCTTCAAGGGGCAGGGCTGTGTCTGCAGCTGAAGGTACAGCCCTGAGTAGAAAGGGGTCCCCCTGGGGCTGCAGAACTTCTGCTGAGCAGGGAAAGGGCAGCCAAGTAAAAAGCCATACAAGGAACCTGTATAAAAACCCAACAGTGGTGGGAGGTTCTGAGAAAGAGAAACGCCAAGGAAATGAGAGACTGTTCTGAGAGTGTTAGAAGAAAGACATCAGAGAATCCTGTAAGGCAGCCATGGTGAACTTTCTAGCATTTTCAATAACAGCCAGTTGTGGTGTGCATGCCATAGGTTTGCCTTCGCTGCTGTAAGGAATAGCTTGGAGGACGGGGGAATTACCTGGGTAGAGCACCAGCGCGCGCGCTCTCTCGCTCTCTCTCTCTCTCTCTCTCTCTCTCTCTCTCTCTCTCTCTCACACACACACACACACACACACACAACCTGTTAGAACTAACACATGAGGGCTGGGGATTTAGCTCAGCAGCATAAGCGCCTGCCTTGTAAGCATGCAGTTGTGAGTTTGATCCCCGGTACCAAAAAAAAAAAAAAAAAGGTAATACATGAATTCAGTGAAGAGCAGGATACAAAATCAGCTATAAAAATCAAGTTTGTTTCCACCATACAGTAACAATGAACAATCTAAAAATTAGGGAAATAATTATATAACAGCATTAAATTTTTGCAAAAATGAAGTTAGCCAAGAAGGAAAAAGACTTGTACTCTAAGATCACTAAATATTACCCCAAGCAATTAAAGACAGCAGGAAAAAATGGAAAGGCACTCTGTGTTCAGAGATTAGAAGACAATATTTTTATGACGTTGGTTGCTTGAAAGCAGTCTATGCATTTGTTGCAAAACACATCAAATTCCCAATTTTTTTGGCAGGAAAATATTTAAGGAAAGAACCCTAAAATTAATATGTAACCTTGAGGAATTGCAAAGACCCTGAATTTTTTTTTTTTTAAATCTGGGATTGAACTCATAACCTTGTGCTTGCCAAGCAGGTGCTTACACCACTGAGCTAAATGCCCAGCTAGCCTGAATAATCTTGAAAACAGAAAAAGGATAATTTTGGAGGACTTATACTTCCTGATTTCAAAGCATACTACAGAGCTATAATAAAATCATACTTACAAAAACATACATATTGACAAATGAAATACAATATAGTGCCCAGGAATAATATACATACCGCAGAATGCTTCACAAGAAGACAAATATTTTTTGACAAGGGGTCAAGACCATTTGGTGAGGAAAAGAAAGTCTTTTTAAACAACTGGATGCAGCTGTCCACATGTGAAAGAATAAAGTTGGCCTCTCACCAGATGCTATATACAAAAATGAACTCAAAATGGATCAAAGACCTAAAACATAAAGAGCTAAAAGTATAAAACTGTTGGGAAAAAAAAGGGAAAAACTTCACAATTTTGGATTTGGCAATGATTCCTTGGATATGAAATCAAAAGCATAGTAACAACAACAAGAACAACAACAGATTAGACTTCCATTAAAATTAAAAACTTTTTTTTGTACCAGGGATCAAACTCATGACCTCACACTTGCTGGGCAGGCATGTAAGCCACTGAGCCAAATCCCCAGCCCAAAATTAAAATTTTTAAGTGAAAAACTTTTGTGCATAAAAGGATGCTGTCATTAAAAATCAGCTGACAGGAGAAAAAGATTTGCAAATTATGTATCAGATAAGAGATTAATATCCAGAATAAGTATAAGATTCCTACAATTCAACAAGAAAACAGCCCAGTTCAGAAATGGGCAAAGGATTCCTGGATGCCCAGTAAGCAGAGGCAAAGATGCCTAGCATCGATGACCATTAGGGAATGGAATCAAAACCATAATCAGACTCTACCTCAAGCCCACTAGAATGGCTGTTGTGAAAACAAAAGCAAACAATAAAATTAAGAGAAAAATAAAACAATGAGTGTCAGTGTGGATGTGGACAAAGTGCAACTCATGCACCGCTGGTGGGAATGTAAAACAGTGCGGCCACTGTGTCCCTTAATGTGGCATTTCTTTGAAAACATTACATTTAAGCCATATAGAATTTGGAGGGATGGCAGAGGCACCCACTGAGGGGACCCAGGGGAGAGGAAAAGGAGGGTAAAACAAGCTTCTCATGCAGAAGGAAGGAAAGAACCTGTGGGGAGGGAGATAGGTCCTTGAATTTCAGCGGTGGCCTATGGCCTACACCATATTGTCTCTGGCCTCAATTTGGTGGCCCTGCTGTTTGGGCCTCGGCACCGACCACCAAGCCTCCCTGCTTCCCTGGGCTTAGCTGTCACTTAGTAACCCAGATCTGGGCCTTCATCCCAACAGCGATCTATTTACAGGTCCACCCAAAAAATGCATGCACAGTTCAAGTAAAGAAACTTGTATGACTGTTTTAATACTAAATTTATTGAGACAGCGTGAGAGTGATACAAGTTCCCTTTGGCCTCTGCAGTTACAAGGGGTGCTCAGCGTGGAGGCCGTCAGCTTCCAGACATTTATCAGTGTGGCGACCTGCCGCTGGGGCTGCCTCGGTCACTGAGGTAGCTGCCGTGACTCTCAATCTCTTCTCTGAGGGCCGGCATCGTAGTGGGTTTTCTGAGATAAACAGCATCTCTAGGGCCCCCCATAGAAGAGTAACACCATCTGTTGAAAAACATACTATTTTTCTTTCCCTTAAAGTGTGTATATATTATTTTTGGCAGTCTGTATATACGTAAATGTACTTAATCCCACTGAACTGAATTTTACATCACCACTGGTTAGACGGGCTGGGGTGGAGCTCAGTGATACAGCACAGCACTTGCCTAGCATATGTGAGGCCCTGGGTTCACACCCAAAAAAGGCTCATCACACACAAAAAAATTAAACTTCTAAATTGTATATTATGCAGATTTCACCACAATTTAGAGCAACCTGCACTAGCACTGGGTCTGCTCTGCTGAGTGAGTGGGTGAGCGCACACATGCAGAAACAAGGCCTGGGATGGCCGCATTTATCTCTGTTGCAAGAGGAAGAAAATATGTCTGTTTTGGGCCGTTGCACCACCGTGCAAAGCTGCAGCTTGGTGCCATTAGAGTGCCAGGGTGCAGGGCTCTCAAGCGACCCTCTTTACAACTGCAAGGAGGCAGGCCATTTGGAGCCCTGTCTCCCAGGGTGAGACCCAACAGTGTCTGCCGTGCTGCCCCGCTGACAGTAGGTGCTCAATAAAAACCTAAGTAAGAGGGTGACATGAGGGTGTGGGGAGCCCCTCAGGAGGGGAAGCAGCCCAGGAGGAGGCCTGTGTGATGCTGCAGATGGCAGGCAGCCCACAAAAGGATTGGAGTGCCAGGAAACTGTCTGGTGGCCATGCACAGGGTCAGCTGCAATGGGCACAGCTGGCTGCAAGCAGGAGACTGGTGAGGGGAGGATGGACAGCCATCCCAGGGGTCAGCACCTGAACAACTTGCAGAGGGAGGAAGGGTTTTCCTGGGCATACTTGGGAAGGAGGACACCAAGGCACAGGGGCCACAGGCTCAGGCCTTGTGGAGCTGGGGGGTTCCTCGTTTACTCACTCACTCACTTGCTCCTTCCCTCTCACCCAGCAGCTCTTCCGGCTAGGCATGTCATTGCTTAGAGCCTTGGTTTTCACTTCTGTAAAATGGCACCACTGCTGCCTGCCAAAGGGCACCGCCACCCAGCCACGAGTCGAGCGCTTTGCAAACTCCAACCGAGTTCCAGTGAACCCTCAAAGAACCAGCCCAATGCACCGTGCCTGGGAAGCCTTTGATAAGTGCTGGGCAGTCACCATCTTTGGTAAACAAGGAGATGGAAGTGTTTGGAGAGGGAGGTCTGCCCATCACCCCAGACCTCCAGAAGTTCCTGCCTTTGGAGGCTGGAAACTCAGGGTTTTGTGGGGGAGGGTGTCCAAAGGTAGCTGGGCAGGGCCTGTATCACCAGGGCTCCTGTTAGACCCTATTCTTTATCTATACGAATTCACACCAAGGTGCTCATGCCAGAGGAGGCTTTATAGCACACCCTTCCCCAGAACTTCAGCATTTATGGAATGGGGGGGGTGCCCCAGGGAGCTGGGGTTTGGGCAGGAGGCCTCACTTTGCTCATCATAGATAGCTTCTCCCTCCTCCTCATGCTTGTCCAACCCGAGGCCCTGCCATGGTCACTCCCCATTCTGTGGTCAAGGCCACCTGTTTGGGGAAAGCAGCTGCAGGCCAGACAGGGGTGCGAGCGTGGTGCCCGGTCGAGATGATGGAGGGGTGCGGAGGCCTGAGAATGTGCCATTCACCTGCAGGCCCAGTGCCTCCCCGGGAGTATGTGGGGTTCTGACACAGGATAAGGGTGAGAGAGTGAAGGAAGCAGGTGGTTCTGCCAGGCTCCTCACTGGGAACTTGCCCCCCACCCAGTGGGCTGCACAAGGGATGCCACAGCTAGGGCTGGCTGGAGAGGGCCACCACCCCAAAGGGGGCATCTCCTCCTCCGGGCAAAGACCCTGAACTTGCAGGTGAGGCCAGAGCCAGTTAAGAGCAAAGGCAGCAGGGGCCTCAGTGGTGAGGTAGGTGGCCTCTTGGCTTCTCCTCCCCTCTGTCACAGCACAGACCAGATGCAGGGTCTCCGAGTGTCCCTCGTCCCTCGGTTTCGGCACGGGGGCTCTGAAGGGGTCCTGGGCAGCAGGTTCGCTGAATCTTTGGAGCTGACCCACCGGACTTTTGTGCTCAGCCCCGGGGGTTGGGAGAGCGTCAGAGAAGTCCAGGGGGTCTGGGAGCGGGAAGGCGCCCCTCATCCAGGGCGGAGGGGAAGTACTCTCTGTCTCAGACCGCGGAACTCGGGGTGGGGAAAAGAGCAGCAAGGCCCCCAAAGCGGGGCAATGCCCCCTCCCGCCCCACTTCGGGGTCCTCAGAAAGTTAAGGCCAAGGAGTTGCTTCTTGGTGGTCTGGACGGGAAAAGCCCCACAACAGGCTGGACCCGAGGGGAGCAGGGGACCCCGGCCGGCCTCTCTGGCCCCCCCGGCCCGCCTCCTCCCCGGAGGTCCCCGGCCCGGCCGCGCTCCGCAGTCTCCGGCCCGCCTTCTCGGCGGGAGCGGGGCCCAGGCCGGCGGGCGGAGGCGGCGCCACCCGGGGCGCTGACGTAGAGGCCGCTCGGCGGCCGGGGTCCCTTCGGTGGGGCCGCGGCTCCCCGCCCGCCCCCGCGCGTCCGTCCCCCTTTGTGTCCCGCGCGCGGCCGGCCCCGCGCACACTCGCGCCCTGCGCCCCCGGGCCGGCGGGCGGCTCCCGGCGGCCCCGCAGCCAGCGCCGGCTTTGTGCGGACGCGCCCGGCGGCGGGAGCGCGCGGGGCTGTGGTGCGCCCCCGCCCGGCCCGCCCGGCCCCCCGCGCCCCGCGCCCCCGCGGCCTGCGCCCCCGCGGCCCCCGCGGCCCGACCCGGCCCGGCCCGACCCGGCGGCGCGGCGCGGCGCTCGGCGCGGCAACATGGCGACGGTGCCCGTGTACTGCGTCTGCCGCCTGCCCTACGACGTTACCCGCTTCATGATCGAGTGCGACGCCTGCAAGGACTGGTTCCACGGCAGGTGAGCGCGGCCCGGCCGCCCCGCGCCCGCGCCCGCGCCCCACGCCCCGCGCCGCCGCCGCGCTCCGGGCCCCGGGCCGCGCTGGGCCGAGCCGGGCCGAGCCGGGCCGGGCCGCCGCGCCGCGCGCCCTTTTGTGCCCGGCCGGGGCCCGGAGCGCGCACAAAGCCGGGCCCGCGGGCCGGGAAGTTGGCGCCGCGCGGCCCGGGCGCCTGACAGCGGCCCCGGGGCCCGGAGGCCGGGAGCCGAGCAGGCCCAGGCCCGCGCCCCGCGCCGCCCCCCGCCAAGTTGAGCAACTTTCCCCGCGCGGCGGCCCGGCCAGCCGGGGAGGCGGCGCGCAGCCCGGCGCGGTCCCCGGAGAGGCGCTGGCGGCGGGTCCGGCCGGAGCTGGCGGGACAGGCGGCCCGGGCGGGCGGGACCCCGGCCTGCGCGCGGCCCGGGGTGACAGAGCGGTGGGGAGCGGCGGGGGCTGCGGCTCTGCCGCCTCCTCGCCGGCCTCCGCGGCTCCCCACTGCCCTGCTCTCTGCTCCAGGCCGGGGCACCCGGGTTCTGGTTCTGACATGACCGTACGCTCGCTGAGGAAGCTGGGGAGCGGGTGGGAGGGAAGCCCGGAGGTGCTGAAACCCACCCGCCTGGCCCTTGCCCGTGGCCGTGACCTGGCCGTGTGCCTAGTTTTCAAGATCCGAGGTCCCTTCCCACCCAGAAGTAAGAGGAGGAGGAGGAGGAGGCAAGGGAGGAGGAGGAGGAGGAGGAGGAGGAGAAGGAAGAGGTGATCCGCAGGCCTAAACTGCTCCAACAGGTTCTCGCATCTGACTTTGCCAGCGGGATGTGTTTGGGCCAGGGAGGGCTGACCAGGGGGCTGGCGGGGGCTGCCCGTCTGCGGGGGGTCCAGTCTGGGCTCCAGTCTGTAGTGGCCGGAGCCGGCTGGAGGGAGGGGAGGGGGTGTGGTGGTGGGTGGTCCCGATCCTCCTTCTAAAGTGGACACCTTCCTGCTGGCTCTCACCATGGGTCTTTAGAATTGGCCAAGGGCTCTCCGCAGCGAGCCGCGGGGGCTGTGGGGGGGAACTCGTGTCCAGCCTGCCCAGTTTACAGGTGGCGAGCTGGGTGGCCAGGGCGCGCGGGGCCTGCTCACGTTTGTCAGCCCTGCCCCTGCCTCTCACCTTCTTGCTCCTATCAGGGATGCTTGTCAGGAGGGTGCTGGGGTGTGTGGATTCCTGACCTGCCTTCAGCCTCCTGGGCTGTGCTGCTGGGATGCCAGGGGTTGTGGAGAGCAGCAAGTGCAGGTCATCCCTGGGCTCTGCCGGGGAAGAGGCCACTACATACACCTTTGTCAACTGGAGGCCGTCTCAGAGCGTTGTGGCCAGATCATGGAGGGTGGGGGTGAGCACTTTCTGGGTTCCTCAGATCTGAAGATGCTGGGGCACTGACCCTGAATGGCTCTGAAAGTGAGGGGACTCCTCCTCCCTACTCCGAGCCCCCAGGGGTGCTCCGTGCAGCTGAGAGCCTGGGGGACCTCTGTCTTGTGGTCCAGTGGACCCTCTTGGAAGGGAAGTCCGGTTCTGAGCTCAGTTTGGTGGCCAGAGGAAATCCCAGGAGTGACAGGCAGCTGGGGAGAGGAGCAGGAAGCTGGCCTGCTTGGTCGGTGTCTTTCCTGCTTTGGTGCAGGGAGGTGTGACCAGCCCTGACCCTTGAGAGAGAATTTTTTGGGGAGACCTTATCTCGTTATTGCTTATCTGGTCTTCGATTTAATCCAGGTCAGACAGTTGATCAGCACAGATTCATTTCCACCTGTTTGGGATCTGAAAGGTGCTCAGTCTTGCGAGATATTTTCTCTAGTTAAGCGTCACTTGCCCCAGTGAGCCCTGAGCAGCAAAGCCCACCCGTGGTGTGTGTGGACCCCGGGTGGCTCCGAGCAGGGGCTGCGTGGGAGAAGGTGCAGTCCGGTGAGAGAGAGCCTGCTGGGCAGGCCCTAGCCCCCTTCAGCATCCCAGTCCTCACGGTACAGTGAAGGCGGGCAGTCCTCAGTATTCTCCCCCCTGGTGTTCTCCTTGGGTGACCCTCAGACCTGATACCACCCGTGCTGTTTTTACTTCATGGTTCATGTTTTACCTCACTTCTTAAAAGTTTGAAGACTTTCACACTTTTTACTTGGAGGGTGCTTTAGACTGACAGAGAAGGGTTTCAGAAATGGGACGCTTTCCCTACATCTCTTCCCCACTTCCCCTGCAGCTGGCATCTGATAAACCACGGTGCCAGCGTCAAAACCGCGGAGAGACTCGAACTGCTATTGACTGAGCTACAGACTTGGCAGCTTTACTCAGATTAGTTTTGCAAGGTCCCTCTGCTTGGCGTCCTCTTCCTGTTCCAGGATCCCGTGTCGCATTTAAGTCTCCTGTCTCCTTAGTCTGGCGAATATTTCTTTTAAAAGGAAACTTCGTATCATTCCCTGAAATAGAACATTAGTGTAACTTGCAGTACACAGTAACTGTAAAAATAAACATAGTAACTGGTGAAGTAAAAAGCCTCAGTTTGTCCTAAAGGGAGTCACATGACATTTCTCCAGCAGCCCTGTTTAAGGCAGAATTGGAGAGAGGGTCCCCAGTCACCCAGACTCACAGTGGTGGCCTCTTGGCTCTTGGCAGCAGTCTCTGCTGAGAGTGTGCTTGAAGTGTCACTTTCTAGGGTCTGGGCTTGTTTCTAGGGTGACTTCACTCTGCAGGGCCCCCCTCCCAGTGTTCTGGGGGGAGCTTCCCTTCTGGGCTGGCCGGGATGGAGGTGTGTGTGTGTCGGGGGTCCTTTGTATTCCTCAGAAGGACCGGCCTAGGTAAGGGAGTGGGGTTGGAGACCCTCCTTTCTGCCCCCCAGCCTGTGTGTACTGTATCTGTTACCTCTGCTTGGGTCCATGTAAGGCTTCCTCCAACCCCACCTTGATCTTGCCTGGTGCACCTGGGGCTGGGCACCTCCTCTGCTCTGTCTTCACTGCCATCGACTGGTGCTGCCTGGGCATCGGAGATTTCACTTAGAAAGGGTGGATTTTGGAGCAAGGTCTGGCGGGAGGCAGCTGGAGGTTGATTACCATCCACAGGGTCTCGTTTGCCCTTTGTGGTAGGAATGTTAGGGACCCATCCTCTGGTTTTAGGGAACTGAGTCCTGTGCGGGGAGGGGTCCTTCAGTTGAGGACTGCAGCCCCTTCTGGTGCCTGGGTCTTCCATCTGGAGAACAAGGGCAGATCCTACGCTCTGCACCCACAACCTGAACCCTCAGTGATCTGGGTTTGCACCTTCTTGCTGACTTGATGGAGAATTTTGACCTCTGGGAAGTACAAATGATTCTATGAACGAACCCAACATCCTTAAATTGTAGCTTTTTGGCCCTTTTGGGTGCTTGTCGTATTGGATTTGAAGGGTTTTTTTGATGACATCATCAGTGAAATTGACTTGAAAGACCTTGGAGCCCATGTGGGTAACTTCAGTGACAAAAGTTTCATTTATTTTCCAGTGCATGTATTCAGTGTGTATTCTGCCCGGGACTTGGAGCTGGCCACGAAGGCTCTGAGGGTAGCCAAGGAGAACTACTTAGCTCTTAGGGGGTTTCTCTCGCTGGGATTCAAACTTACAGACAGAGTTCCATCTCAGTCTGGAAGGTCTTGTCCCAGAGGGGTAAACCCTGTGGGAACAAAGAAATTGGAGCACCAGGACTCAGCTTATCTGGGGGCAGGCACAGCCTGAAGTTTGTATTTGTTTGTCTGTTTGTTTGATTGGTTGACTAACAGTCTCGGTAAGTTGCCCTGGCTGGTCTTGAACATCTCATTCTGCTGCCTTCGCCTCCCGAGGAGCTGGGATTTAGGCGTGTGGCACTGTCCCTGGCTAGGACTGTTTTGGCAGGCTCCTCATGGTGGCTGTGGGGACAGTTGGGGGATGAGGGTGGGAATGGAGAGCCAGCCAGGGGGTGCTATCATTCAATGAGATTGGACAGGCTCATGGGGAGGTGAGGGCGGAGCTGGGGTGGGGAGAGGGTCAGATTTGGGGAGTGCTTCTTGTGCATCGCACATTAGGCAAAACTTTCCTCACATAGCTACCTCTGTCCAGTGTATCTGTGTGTCCCTTTGGGTCCTGGCCTCCACTCCAGGGCCCTGTCTTTGTGCCTGTCTCCGTCAGGACTGAGTTGTCCTGTGTGGGCATTTACTGTGTCCATCCACCCCTAAGCATCTGTGTTTGGGGGACCTGGCGATGTGGAGCATGACTGTGGCCATGCTTAGCACTGGTTCTGCTGTTGACCATCAAATTGGGGGTGTCGGGACCAGGGGTCAGGTCCCAGCACTGAAATCTGGGTGATCCGAGACCTGGCTGCTGAATTCTGGAGGAGGGACAGCATTGTGATGTGTTAGAAATAGTGATTAATTATTTCATTATCCTGTGTGATCTTTCAAAGATCTGGAGGAGGTGGGGAGAATGCCTCACCAACTTCTAGAGGGCAAAGCAGACCTCACTGTTTCTTTTTTTTTTTTTTTTTTTTGTACTGGGGGATTGAACTCACAACCTTGCGCCTGCCAGGCAGGCACTTAAGCCACTGAGCTAAATCCCCAGCCAGACCTCACTGTTTCTAACCTTGTTTTCCAAATGAAATGTGCTCTCAAGGAAGCAATGGGTGTGAGCCTTGGTTTAGTCACCAGAATGTTTGCCTTTATTAGACATATTTAGCTAGAAGCAGGCTTGGTGTGAGCATCAGGGTTGCAATCACATTTGTCTGAGGCCCCTTAGGCATCAGGTATGGCTGCAGATGGCCTGAGATCCTGCCTGAGGCTGGGATGCCAGCGTCAACCCTGCCACTGGCACCCTTTTGTCATTGGCTGTGTCCTCCTAATACCCCGCTACCCCAAGGATCCCTGTTTCAGCAGAATGAAGGGGTTTGCTGTTGGGAGCTGGGAAGGCCCACGATGCAGTGCTCTGCGTTTGAGTGCGCTGGGGAGAGTCTGACTCCTAAAATTCAGGGGTGTCCATAAAACTGTCTGCCCATTGGATTCGGAGATTACAGAGGGTGACTAATGACGCCGAGGAGCTGGCCCCGAAGCAGGTTTGTTTTTTTACTTTTTTTTTTTTTTTTTTTAATCGGTACCAGGGATCAAACTCACGACCTCGTGCTTGCAAGGCAGGTGCTTATGCCACTGAGCTAAATCCCCAGCTCCCCAAAGCAGGTTTAACACCTTAGATGGTCCCGTGTCTCCTGCAAGTGGTACATCACCGCCTTTCACAGCTCCACCCCCGGGGCAGAGGAGACGTCCCAGGGCCCTGGGCGATGTGCCAGGCTGCTCGCTCCAGTGGGCGCCCTCTGACCTGTGGCAGGTGGACACACCTCCGGGAGGAGGCAGTGGGGAGGTGGCACCTGCCTTGTGGTCCTTGGCTCGAGGGTCTGAACAAACACCAGGTGCCAGTCCCCACTTGTGACTATGGTGTGACAGGTGCAGGTGGACTGCAGCTGGCTCCGGAAGTGGAGGTGGGTCCGTCTCAGGGCTCCGTGGCTGTGGGCTACGTAGCCTAGGGTCTCCTCCACCCCACCCCTCCTCGCCACCGTGCTGGGGGTAAAAACAGAAAAATGTATTTAGAATTCTAGCCAGACTGGCTTTCATCTCAAAGCAGAGTGAACTCAAGGTCTTTGTACTGCCTGTCCGGGCAAACCCGGCTTTCCTTTCTGTCACACGGCGGTGAACTTCAGAGAACAACCATGAGCTGTTGTAAGGGGTGCGGTTTGGTGGCCCTTGGCGCCTCCGTCCTGCTGCATGGCCCTCACCTCTGTCCATCCGGCCCCAGGTGTGCTCGTCCCTCCAGAGTGAAGCCTTCCGGTCTCCTGCTGTGCCCCGGCCCCACCACCCGCAGGCCGCTTTCTTGCACTGTGGGTTGCTCTGTACCGGAGACCAAGTATTTCATGGATAGAGTCGTGTAATATGCAGTCTTTTCAGTCTGACCTTCTCCACTGAACACAGTGTATTTGAGGCTCCTCCACACCATGGCGTGTGCCAGGGTCTCATTGATTTTCTTTTCTCATTGATTTTATGGCTGAATATTGTGCCATTGTAGGGGGAGGTCACCGTCCGCCCGTTCATCAGATGATGGACGCTAGCGTTGTTTCCACTCAGGGCTGTTGTGGATGGTGCTGCCGGGAACGTGTGTGCACAAACGCGGGTTGAACACCTGTTTTCAGTAGTTTTGGGGGCGTCTAACCATGAAATATACCATGCCTATACCGTGATATCTAACGAAGACATATAGGGGCTACACCCCAGCCCCGTATTTAACTGTTTGAGTGACCAACAAGCTGTCTTCCGCCGGAGTTGCATTGTTTTTTTACATCCTCACCAACACTTATATCTCTCTCTCTCTCTGTCTCTCTCTCTCTGTCTCTGTCTCTCTCCTTCCTTTTTCTTTTCTCATGTCCACCCGAGTAGGTGTGGGTGCAAAGGCGTACCTCCTTGAGGTTTTCATGGCATCTCCCTCGTGATGAATGATACTGGCCCTCTTTTCATGTGCTTGTTGGCAATTTGCGTACATCTTCTTCAGAGAACTGTCTCTCATGGCCTTTGCCTTTTGCCTTTTCTTCTCTTCTTCCTTCAGTGCTGGGGATGAAACCCAGGGTCCTGCACTTGCTCGGCCAGTGCTCTATTGCTGATGGGCACCATCAGCCCCTTTTGCCTTTTACCAAGACGACAACCATAAAGAACACGATTCCAAGTCCTGTTCTTTTGAGTTTGGGAAGACACCATCTGCAGACTCACTTGCGTGTATTAGACAAGGGCAACCCATGCAGAATGTACTGCAGGACCCTTCTGGCTTTGAGACAGGGCCACATTAAGTTGCCCAGGTTGGGAATGAACTCACAGTCTCCTGACTCAGCCTCCTGAGTAGTCAAGATTACAGGCAATATTCTAGATGCTAAATGTTTATCACTTACTTCTGAGTCACTCTTTTTGCTTTCTTGTTCAAGTCCATTGATGAAGAAAAAGTTTTTAATTTTGATGTATCAGGTCTTTTTTTTTTTTTTTATTACTACTCACACTTTCAGTGTCCTAGCTAAGAATCCAAGACCAGATCCAGGATTATGAAGAGTTATTCTTATGGTTTCTTTTAAGAGTTTTATAGTTTTATTTTTAAATTTTTATGTATGTATGTATGTATTTTCTATGACAAGGTCTCACTATCTAGTTCAGGCTGGCCTTGAACTCACTGTGTAACCCAGGCTGGCCTTGAACTCATGGTGATCTTCCTGCCTCAGCCTCCTGAGTGTTAGGATGATAGGTATGAACCCCTACGCCCGGCTCCAGGTTCATTCTTTTGCATGTGAGTGCTGAGTTTTCCACACAGTTTGTTGAGGACGATTCTTTCATCCTGGAGTGCCCTTGGCATCCTTGTTGAAAATCATTTGGCCGTATGCACAAGGATTTATTTCTGCACTCTCAGTTCTGTGCCATGTGTCTCTGCACCTGTCCTTGTGCCAGTACCATGCTGTTTTGGTTACCACAGGTTTGTAGTAAGTTTTGAATCGGAGGAGTGTGAGCCCTTCAATGTTATTCCTCTTTCTCAAGGTGATTTGGCTTCTGGGGCCCGTTACAATTCCATGGGAATTTGAGGACTGGCTGCTCCCTTTCTGAAATCAAAGCCGCTGGGTCTGCAGGGGTTGCAGGCCGTAGGCCCTGAGGTGGTGCCATCCAGCAGTGCTGCCCCCCGACCCGTGGACATGGAGCGTCTCTCCACTTAGGAGGGCCCTCTTCAGCATGCCGTGTTCAGTGTCTGAGTCTTTTCCCTCCTGGGTTAAATTTATTCCCCAGTTTTTTAATTCGTTTGGTTTGATTTTGGAGGAGAGGTGCTGTCGGGAGTGGAACTGTTTTTTTTAATTTCCTTTTTTGAACCGTTCATTGCTGTTGGGGTTCTTTGGTTATGTCTGTGTATCTTTGCATGTGTGTGTTTGTGGTGCTGGGGTTGAACCTGGGGGGCTGTGTGTTTGCTACAGGGGACCACCATGGAGCCATCGCTGGTGCTGTCATTTGGTCACAGTCGCTTCCAAGCTGCAGTGACCAGGTCTCCAGAACCCCACGCATACAGGGTGCTGCCCGCCTAGCACCCTCGCTGCTCATGCCGTGCCCACCGCTGCATTTGCTGAACCTCAGTGTCAGATGCAGGACTGGACAATTTGTGCACCCCCATGGGACCTCTCTCCTGCTGCACACGGGGTCCCCACAGGCAGATCCACTCTCCTTCCCCTGACTACCAGCCTCCCTGGGTGCTGCCTTTGTGGTGAAGTTTTGAGGGTGAGCCCAGGGCCCCTGATCATTTTGGGGGTGTGGACAGTGGACTCAGCCTCAGAGCAGTGCTGGTTGCTGCACGTGGGCAGCATGTGACCTCCCTGCCATCCTGCACCCCTGGGGTGCTGGGGTCCCAGCCTGCTGAGGAACTGTGCCGTGGCGGAACCAGGGTGTGCAGCAGGGGTGTCCCTGGCCTGCACCGGTGCCTTCCATCAATAAGAATGACTGGCTGTTGGTTTGAAGGCCATGCTGCCCTCAGGGCGTGAGTGCTGAGGGGAGTCGCAGGAGACGGTGTGCTGCGTCCAGCTGGCTGTGGTGCAGGCCTCACGGGTGGGCCGTGAGAGCATCCGGAAGGAGCGGCCAAGGACAGGCGTGCAGGCTGCTGGTGGATCCAGGCGCCAGCTGGGGCTTCATCCCCAGGAGGCTTGGGGGTGCAGTCCCTGGCATGCATACTGGGGCTGAGTCCGCAACAGGGGGGCACCATCTTATGACCCACATGGCAGGCAGTGGCCCTGAAAGACCACTAGAAGCCCTTGTTCCTTCTCCTTTCTGATACATCACAGGCTGGGCACAAGGGCATGATGCTGGAGGCAGCACGGGGGTGTTGCTTGGGCTTAGAAAGTGTTCTGTGTCCGGAGTCTAGGGCAGTGGCTGACATTGCTGTCCTAGAACGGCCTGACTCAGGCACAGAACCATACCCCAGCTCTCCCTGCAGCAGTCTGTCTCCCAGGCCTGTGTGTCAGTACTCACTGCAGCCAGCAGTGTAGATCCTGGTAGGACTCTGACTTTGCCCCCTCCCCTTAGGACATCCCATCAAGCAACCTGTGTGGTCCTGGGAAGGCCTGGGCATGCTGGGAGAGCAGTTCAGAAGAGCCTCCTGGGAACGGGGGTGGGGGCAGAGGCTGTGTTCCCCCCTCCTGCCAGCACCCTCCCCCTGCCTCTGGACTGAGTGCCATCACTTGAGCAAGCATGCACACTGATGGGGTGGGGGTTCAGGTCCCATTTCCCTATAGGACAGGCAGACCCTGAGTCCTGAGGGCCTGAGCACCCTGTGAGGATCAGGAGGATCGGGAAACTGAAGCCAAGCCTCTCTGCTTCCCGGATGAATGCAGCCGAGCAGGTGGTTTGCAGGGGTTGAAGGAGCACTCAGGTCCATGGGGACAGTGAGGATTTGGTGACCACCTATGCAGTAGCCCATGCAGGCTCGGTGGGTAGGGCACAGGTCTCCATGGTGCCCTTGCCATGGAGCTGCTGAACATGCCTAAGTGGGTGTGTGTGCGGCATAAGTCCCAAAAGTGGACAGAACTTTGCTGGCCTCTGTCCCTTACTGGACCCACACCAGGAGCAGCCTCTCCCACTTGAGGTTTCTGTGCAGCACTGGGCA
This sequence comes from Hydrochoerus hydrochaeris, assembly GCA_004027455.1. Lineage (NCBI taxonomy): Eukaryota > Metazoa > Chordata > Mammalia > Rodentia > Hydrochaeridae > Hydrochoerus > Hydrochoerus hydrochaeris. The sequence goes on along the minus strand of PVLA01006134.1, from coordinate 77,116 downwards.
CTTCCGGTGCCCCCCAGGCTTGGCAGCACTTCCTGGTTTGCTTTGGAGACGGCGGCTGAGGGAAGACCAGCAGCCAGGTAGGGCTCTGCCAGCTGTGGGGCCCCCACTCCTTCCTGCAGCCCAAGTGCTGGCTGTGTGGACACAGTCTGTGAGGCTTTCTTGCCGCCCTGCCTGTGCCTGGTGACCGCATCACACATGAGGGCTCTCTGAGTCTCAGAAAGGTGGAGGCGACCTGCATTGCCCTGGGCGTTGACTCTGTGTGGTGACGGGGCTCTGTGTCTGTCTGTCCATCTGGCCATAGTTCCTGAGCTCCTCGTGGGGCAGGCCCTGCAGTGCATCAACAGTGGAGACAGCAGAGTCCTGTGCCTGACCCCCAGCAGCAGCCCCCCGGGAGCACAGCCTTTGTGGCCAGCTGCTCCCAAGGGAGCAGGGGATCTGTGAGGCGACCCAGAGTGTGCTGTGTCATGGGCATCTGTGCCTGGACGTGCTGTGGGGAGGCCGTGTCCAAAGGCCATGGGTGGGAGTCTGCGTGGGGCTGTGGGGCAGGGGACACAGCATTCTCCAGTTTGCAGTGAGTTCTCACTGTGCTTGGTGCATGAGTGGTAGGGCAAGGTGGAGTGAACAGAGACCACTTCAGGAGGGTGTGGGAGCTGCGGAGACAGAAGTGCTGCATGGAGGGGGTGCTGTGCTGCCACCCTGCCTGCCTGGCCCGAGGTCTGAGCCTGCCAGGTCCCGTGGCTGCCCTTGCTCTCTGGGCTCTTGCAGCACAGTATGCTGTGTGACCCTCTTATCCAAGGCTGCCTCTGTATAGTGACCCTGAGTGCACCCACTGGCTGTTTCCTCTCATGGCCCTCGCTGGCCTCTAGCCTGCCCCCTTAGCAGCCTGGACCTCTGCTGTCCCTGGCCTCACCTTGGCCTCTGCTGTCTCAGTTGCTCCTGGGCTCTGGAGGTGGAGATGGAGGTAAAGCGTGGCACTGGTGGTCTCCTCAGTGGTGCACACATGGCTGTCCTGCATTGGGGGTGGGGGCTCTCCATGTCTCTCCCCCCTTGTGAGCTGTGCCTGGGTGGGCCTGGACCTTGAAGGATCTGTGCACTGCAGCTTCCCTGAGGGCTGCAGGCTGCCTCACCAGGGTGGCCTTGCACACCAGGCAGGGTCTGCATCCTGAGCCTGTGGTCCGGGTAGTGTGCTTTTCCCAGTAGTGTATGTGGGGATCGAGCCGGCCCTGCCTTCCTGCCCAGCAATATGTAGTGGAGACCAGAGGCCCCAGGGAGGAGGTGGCAGCTCCCAGTGTGTTTAGTGTCAGCCAGCATGAGGCTCGTGTACTGGGGCAGACACAGCCCTTCTCAGTGTCACACGTAAAATTGGGTGTTAGTGAGAAGAACTCACTCGGGGTGTTACGGGGTGTTGGGGCCCAGTCTCACTAGGCTAGTTTATTCTGGCCTTCAACTCACTTTCATAAACTATTTAAAAAAAATTTTTTTTGCAGCTCTGAGGACTGAACCCAGATATCTCCATAAACCTTTTTCTAATTTTTTTGAGATAGGGTCTCACTGAATTCCTAAATTACTCATCCTGGGTTTGAAATGAATCCTCCTGCCTTAGCCTCCCAGAATACTGGGATTATAGGTATGTACCATCATGCCCAGTCCCTGACACATGCTTAATGAGACCTCTGTCTGTGGCCTTGAAAATAATACCTGAAGTTACCCTGTGAGATTTACACTTGGGGTAATGTAACTGCCTCTGGCTACTTGTTGGGAGTGGTTTGAAGGAGGGAGGAACCCTGGAGGTGAGTGAGAGGGCAAAGGCTCTCCTGGGCCCCCAGGCCGTGAGTCAGGGCTCCTTCCTCTGGTTCTTTAGAGAAGCAGCTGTCTCAGCTGCACAGTCGGGAAAGAACCAAGTGTGAAATGACAGCTGGGAGAAGGGAGCTGTGAGAGCGGGCAGATTGGAGTTCACCAAGAAGCTTTCTAACAATCGAACCTGGCTTCCGAAAGAAAGACCTCGTGTAGGGAGATGAGGGCAGGGGTCTCCTGGCCCTGGCCCTGTTGCCCTTCTGGGCCGAGAACTCCTTGGCGTAGGGCCCGTTCTGTGCACTGTGGGATCCTTAGCTTTGGTCTCCCCGCAGGTGCCCAGAGCACCCCACACACACCAGTAGTGGTGACCAGAGTACCTCCCAACATCGCCCAGGGTCCCAGGGGGACGGGGTGGCACCTGGTTGGGAATAAGAAGTAACTAACGTTCTCCTGAATATATTGGGCCTTTATCTAGAAAGTTGAACTTAGTGACTTACAATCTTCCCGTAAATTGATTCCGTTTGATCAGCAGTAAACTGATTTATGTAAGTGTGTGTACGTGTATGTACACTATGCTGTGGCCTAGGCAAGGCCTTGGACACTGAACTGCATCCCTGACCTTATTTCATTTTTATTTTTTTGGTGTTTTTGAGACAAGGTCTCACTATATAGTCCAGGCTGGTCTTGGACTCACTCTGGATCTTCCTGCCTCAGCCTTGTGAGCGCTGGGATTACAGGTGTGCAACGCCACTCCTGGTTTATCCCTGACCTTTTTATAGTTTGACTTCGAGATGGGATCTTGTCGAGTTGTCCAAGTTGACCTCAAACTGGAGATCCTCATGCCTCATCCTCTCAGGTAGCCATGATGACACTACAATGCCCACCTCCATGAAACCATTTTGATCGAATTATTCTGCAAATGGAACACTAGCACATGGCCAAAAAGCAAATGGAGAGGGGGGAGAAGGAAAGAATCCACAGAGCCTCTGCTCCGTCCTCCTCGTCCTTCTCCCTGGAACCAGCTCCACTCCAGCTTCAGCGCTGTCTCACATTTTGACAACTGCCTTGTCCCTCCTCTTCCTACAGGCAGAGGGCACCGCAGACAGGGCCCTGCCGGTGACATCGGCGCCCTCTCTCCTGCCCATCTGTGCCCCAGCATGGCTGCTCCAGGGCTCAGGGGCTTGGAGTTTGTTTTGCGCCCCTGTAATCTCGTTCTGGGATGACGCATGCCTGTGCGTTTTCCCGTCCAGATGCAGGAGCATCCATGGGAAAGGCCGCTGAGGCCCAGAGGCTGGGTCCCAGGAGGCAGCGCTGTGGAGTTAAGGTTGCTGGCAGGTCCCTCCCACCTGGAAGATGAAGGTCTTTCACTGTGGCTTTAGTTTATGATTATCTAATTATCAGGGCTCATTCACATTTAAATTCTCCTTTGCTAGAGCTGCAGGAGTCTATCAAGGTCACAACAGGCAGGTGGGCCTCTGACTCCTTCCTTTTCCCCCTCCCCTTGGTCTCCTGCCCCGCACCAGCTCCTGCAGGCCCCTGACCTCCTGCACACACATGCACAGGGTTCCTTGCCCTTCCCTTCCTTGTTGGAGTCCTGTGGGAGGTCAACATTCCTTTGTTTCTTCTCCTGCACTTTGTTTTTTTCTTCCCACAGGCCCTTCCCACTGAGCTGCATCCCCAGCCCTTTACAAAGAAAATTTTTTTTTCTGAGACAGGATTTTGTTATTGAGTTACCCTGGCTGAGCTCAAATTTGCTGTTCTCCTGCCTCAGCCTCCCACCTCTAAGGCACTTTTGAGCGTAGAACTGTTGTGGAGTTACAGAAAGGTTGCCAGTGCAGTGCGGAGGGTCTCCTCTCTCTCACTTCAGACCTGGTTTCCCCAAAGTTCACATCAGCGCAGTAGGAGCTGATCCCACCCAACACCGCCCCAAGGCTGCCGGCTTCCCAGGGCCGCAGTGGATCTCTCCTTGGCCAAGTCCTTTCCTGAAGGCCACACACCTGTCCTTGGGTCTCCTGGTCCCTCAGGGCACCACGGCAGCTTCATGGACTCCAAGATTGAGCCTGTTCAAATCTGGGCATCGCTCTGTACTTCCTGCCAGATGCCTCCACGCTCTGCCAGGCTCCCCAGCCCAGGTGGGTAGACAGCTACAACCCCAGACCTCGGCAGGTATGTGCCAGGACCAGCTGTGGTGGCCTTGTGACATGGGCCAGAGGGCAGTCTGCCTGGATGTGGGTCTCATGGCCACTGCCCACACCTGCCTCTCGTGGTCCTTATTGTGGTTGTGATGACCGTGTGCATGCGTGTGTGTGTGTGTGTGTGTGTGTGTGTGTGTGTATTGCTTTCTCCTGTTCACAGCTTTTTCTCCATCTCCAGCACATATTATTCTATTAAATTTTATTTATTTATTTAGTCTTTTTGAGACAGGCTCTCACTATGCGGTTCAGGCTGGCCTCGAGCTGAGTTTATCGCCCAGGCTGACCCCTGATCCTAACCCTCCTGTCTCAGTCTCCCAAGTGCTGGGATTATAGGCGTGTGCCACCGCGCCGAGCTTCATATTCTGTTAAATTTTGTAGAACTCTGGAATAGAGTGAGTGGTTTGCGTGGATCTTTGGACGTCTTATCCGGGAGAGGAGCTGGGGCTGGAAGAAGCCCTGCTCTGGGAGGGTTTCCGTTTCCAAGGCTCCCACCTTCCCTGCACCTCCTCTGCACGAGAGGTGCGGCCTGGGGGAGCTCAGGGAGTGTTTGGGCGCAAAGCCCTCTTTCCACGAGTGAGCAGGGTGCTGAGTGACACAGCAAGTCAGGGGCGGGTGGGGTCAGTGTCCTTCCTCCCTCTCACCCTAGGCCTTTCTTCTGTATCACTTTTTTCTGACGGAAATTCAGCTTCTTTTCTGAGAAGATCCTGACCCCACGCAGTGCCGTGCCACTGCCGTGGGGTTCCCGGGGGTGGACCAGCCTAGTCTCCACACCTGTCTGAAGGGGGGGCGCCTCCTGTTGCCCTGGCCTCACTCTTTGCTCTGAGACACCCAAACAAGCAGCCTGCACCTTGCCTGGCTCCTGGCCACAGAAGTGTTGGGTTCTGGTGGGTCTAGAAATGACACACCAGGGACCTTCCCAGCCTGCTCCGGGTCCCTTCCCATGCTCCGTGGCATCTCTGCCTCTGGGCAGGGGGCTCCTTACTGAGGGGCCTCGGGTTCTCCTTAGCCCCAGCTTCAGCCCTTTCCTGGGTCAACTCAGAGTGGTCCCCACTCTTGGAGGCCCCCAGCCCTGCTACCTTTTGGGATGCCGTGGCAGGACAAGGGGCTTTGGTGGGTTTCCATGGGGTGGCTCTCTGGTTCCTGACCTGCTGGGACAACAGAATTCTGGGGGCTTCCTTCTCAGCCTCCTGGTGCTCTGCAGGAAAGACCTCGGGAGTGGAGGGTGAGCAGTGAGTGCCCCACAGGCTCAGAAGTCCTGGCCCAGTAGTCTGCCCACTCCCTGGGGGAGCAGCACTCCTGCCCGTGGCTTACCTGCTCAGAGTGACCCACGTGCATGGCTCAGTTACCTAGCGGTGAGCGTTAGCGAGGTCCCCAGCAGCACTCGGCAGCCTGCAGTTTTGATGGTCGCCTGGCAGAGGTTTCCCAGCCTCCGAGGCCTTCTTCTCAGAGTTGCCGTATGGAGGTTTTTGCCAGCTGTGCTCTGAGGCTCTTTCCCGAGCAGACGTGCTGCCCTGTCTGTCCATCCCTGGTGCCAGGCACGCTGTGCCTGGGGTGACAGGTGCCTGTGCCTGTCCTGTGAGCGAGGTTGTGTTGTGTCCGGGTTTATGGATGAGATCAGTGTCTCTGTAAGCAGCTAAGAGCCGCAGTAGATGTCACCAAGGTCAGGGGGCCCGGGCCGATGTCCTGTACCTCACTCGCTGTCCTCCTGGCTGTCCCACCTCTCATGTCTTCTTCCTGGCTGTCCTTCTGTGTTGCTAGAGATGCCTCACCTGGTGCTGTCACCTCCCCTTGCCCTGGTCCCAGCTCCCCTAGCTGGTCACAGCTAGGTCCCCACTTGGCCCTGGCCTGCAGCCCTGCCCTCAGGAAGTCAGGGGCAGGGCCCTTGGAGAGCCCAGAGAGAGGGGCTTGGACTGCTTTTGCTTGCCCACAGTTCTGTTCCTTAGTTTTTGCTTTTCTTGTCCTTTAGTGGCTTAGGAAAAGGGGCCTGGGGTTTAGCTCAGCGGTGTAAGCTCCAAGTGAGAGGTTGTGAGTTCGATCCCCCTTACCAGAAATACCCAAAACAAACAAAAAGCCAAAAAGCATACGCTAGGATATTCTGGCAAGAGGATACACAGGTTCACTCGGTGTGTAAGGGGGTCCTGTGTCACACAGCATTGAGGGGAGGCCCTTCCTGACTGCCACCTGTTATTCCCGGACTCTCCCTGCCCTAGCTCTTGGCCAAGCTGAAGGGGGGTGGGCTCTCACCTCCCTTGGTCTGGAGTCTATCTCTGCTGATAGGACCTGTGGCAGCATTAGCGCTCTCATCAGATTTGTCTTCTGTCTCCTAGGAGTTTATCCAGATAGGCAAAAGGCTGTGCTTTCCAGAGCTTCTGGGAGGGGAAGAGATATTTGCACTACATCTGCATACAATTGGTTTCCTTAGAAACCACTGAAGTAGCTACTCTAAACCTGCTTCTGAGTTTTAAAGGGACCTTGCCCTGTATCTGGACCCCAGTGAAGATGCGTGGAGCAGGTTTAAGACTGCACACAGAGGCAGTTTGAATATTCATTGACTGTGTCAAGGCCCCTCCCTGTTGCTGAGGGGGGGATGCTGAGGTAAATGACAGTGTACACACACAATAGGAAGTTAGGGCTCGTCAGCAGTGCTGTTCACAGCAGGCTTTCACGATGCAGGAAATGTTTGTGACGCACTGTTAAGTGAAACCCCATGTGCCTATCACGAGAGCTGATACTAATTAAAATAAAAATACGCTGGGAAATTTAAAAACACGAAGATGGAGATTATCGTTTCTTACTGCTTTTACTCTACTCTGTACTTCCCTGCTGGTCGTTTCACTTTGAGACCCGGAAGACAGGCGGGCCTGAAGCAAGGTGGTCCGGGTTTAGTGGCCTCCCTTCTGACAGGTTTTGTGGACTATGAGTTTTAAAGGAACTGGAGTTTGAGAAGCTGCCTGTGTCCCACAGCTGCTGGCCCCAAGTTTCTTGTATTGTTCTTTTGAGGCATGACCTTGCTCTGCAGTCCGGGCTGGTTTCAAACTCCGGATCCTCCTGTGCACTGAGGATTATAGGCATGCATCACCAAATCCAGCTGGCCTCAGGGCTCTTAATCCTAAGGCTGGGGTCAGGTGAGAAGTCCCCACACCTTGCTGCACCCCTTTTTCTGCTGTGGCTTTGTCACCCTGATGTACATGACCCGGTGGGCCAAAGCCACCTAAGGCTCTCTGGGAGCTGCAGCTGGAGTTTAGCCCAAAGCAGCGTGTTCTGCTTTCAGCCTTGCCCTTCTTTGGAGCTCCCCAGGGTGGGGGTCCCTCGTTCCCAGATTCCCGGATCCGGCCCTCCGGCAAGGAGTGCCCCTGGAGCTCAGTGCATCCTGTCACCAGCTCCTTTGCTTGCCCTGTGTCTGTTCCAGGTGGGGGCCCACCTGCATGGCCAGCTGTGGAGGCCACCTCGACCTCTGGCTTTCCCTCCCTGCCGGCCAGCAGCTGAGCTCCTACCACTGCTCCCATTAGGACACAGAGCGAGAGCAAGCAGCAAGCTGGTGCCGCGTGTGGGAGGCCATCGGGGACAGCCCAAGGGACACCAGCTGGCCGGGGCACAGACCAGTGGGCTCATTCCGGACATACTGTAAAGGTGCCCTGACAGCTTCTTCTAGCTGCCAGGTCATTGGTACTTAAGAGACAGCAGACGGTTACAGACAATGTGCAGGGCCCTTGCAAATACTAAATGATTACTCATGGGTTCTTCAGTACTTAACTGGTGCTAAAGAATTACAGACGTAAGGGCCTTTTAGGTCCTAAATGATTGCTTACAGGACTGTACTGGGCCACTTAGAGATGCTAAGTGATTACTTATAGGTACTCAGGTGCTCAGAGATGGTAAACATTATTTGTAGGTGTTTATAGATACTAAACAGTTACTTACAGATATTTGGATAATTATAGCTGCTAAACAGTTACTTATGTACATGGATAATTGAATACTTAACGGTTGCTAACCACTGCTTCCAGATAACTTGGATAGTATCAGACTGCTACACGATTACTTACAGGTGCTTGGGAACTTCCAGGTGTTAAACAGGTGTCGGTACTCAGGTGCTTGTGGATACTAAGCAGTTACTTGTAGCTAGTTGAATATGTTGGTGCGAAGCGATTGATATAGAATAGGTACTTGAATATTTATAAATGCAAAACAGTTACATGTAGATTCTGCCCCTGGATGTAGGAAGCAGGGTGAGTAAGGCTACAGTAGGAGCAGCCGCTCTCACTCGGGTCTCTTCTTTAGAATGGAAATCGTTTTTCCTTTTTCTTTTCGTTTTTTTGAGGCAGGGTCTCGCTGTGTAGTTCAGGTTGCCGTTGAACTCACGCGTAGCCCAGGCTGGCCTTGAACTCACAGTGATCGCCTTTCCTCAGCCTCCCAAAGTTTCTGTCTGAGTGGCACAGAAGGGGCCCAGAAAGTGGATTGTCCCCCTTTTTTTTTTGTACCGGGGATCGAACTCATCACTGTGCACTTGCCAGGCAGGCGCTTACGCCGCTGAGCTGAATCCCTGGCTCTTTAGGGTTTTTTTGAAACAGGGTTTCATTGGTTCTGTACTCACAGCGTTCCTCCTGCCTCAGCCTCCTGAGTGCCAGGATTACAGGCGTGCATCACCACTCCCAGCAAGCGTCAGTCTGGGGGACAAGGCTAATGGTGGCTGTGCGTGTGCACCCTGGGCGTGTATAGACGTGTGTGCGCCTAGCAGGTCTGCAGCTGACTGTGGACTCCTGCAGGATACCTTGCTCTCGGGGCGTTCCCTGTGGACCGAGGCGGCCTGAGGTGGATCTTAACGAAGCACAAGCAGCACACAGTCTCGACTTCCGCAGGGTAAGCTAATCCGAGGGTCGTATTCATGTCCCTGGCACAGGGGTGCCGTAGAATTCAGGTCTGTTCCTGCGTGTGGAGGCCCCCTCTTCTGTGTGCTGGCCAGGGGTGAGGGGTGGCACCCTGCAGGCTGCCTTCAGTCCAGGAGGACCACTTGGCATGGACGGGGACCAAACACAATTACGAAAAATCATAGCATACTCATCCGAAGGTGGGAGGTGGTCTGGGGGTCCCTTGGCACTGAATGGTCAGGGAGCCCCACATGCACGAGCCAGGCACAAGCTGCACACCAGCCTCACTGATGGAGGTACAGACCCCAGCTGACCAGGCTCCCAAGCCGCTTCTTGAGCAGGCAAGGCAGAGCTGCTCAGATGCAAGCCTGCCTCCTGTGGCCAGCTGACTTCTTGAGTTCAGACGGCTGGCTTCTGGGGCTGGTCAGCTTTGTCCCCGTGGGGAGCCGGCTGCCCGCTTTGGATCCTTTTGGGCTGGGCAGGTGGGGCAGGAGCAGAGGCTGAGGGGCTGCAGGCTGGCTTCCTGGCTCCTTTGCTCCCTCCCAGGAGGACCTTGGGTGCAGGCAGTTGAGCTTGTGTCCCCGGGTGGTCAGGCAAACTGTGCCTCACACAGAGCCACGTGTTAAAGGAGCAGGGTGCTCGCCCTGGCCAAGGGGTCTGGCAGAGCAGCAGGGGCAGTAGTGTGGGACTTTGCTCTTAGCTCCTCTGTGTTCTTGGAAGGGCCCTGCACAGAGGCTGAGCCACACTGTGTGCAGTCAGGCCACCAGGCTTGGGGGAGCCTCTGTGGGGACAGCTGGGGTGGGAGTTCAGAGCCCTGAGACTCCTGCAGTGGGGAGGCAGTGGGGACCAGGACGGCATGGCAGGGTGATTTAGGGTCTGCTGGAGTGGGTGGGGAGGCACGCGTGCAGGCCCGGGCTGGGCAGCTGTCCTGGGGCCTCCTTGCTGCTGAGGTTTGAGCTTCCCACTCTCCCTGCACTCTGGGATCCTTAGGCCTCCCTTACAAGGACCCTGAGAGGTGTAGCCCTCAGCCAAGACAAGGGGCTTCTAAAAGTTCTCCTTTGTGCCCCAAGTTTTCCAATCCCTCCCCTCTCCAGAAGAGCACTTTGGCCCAGTGCCCTCCTTCTCTGGGTACCCAGACTGGCAGGGCTCTTGGGGTGCTGTAGGGGCACCCCTGTAACTTGGCTGGCCCACACAGGCCTGGCCGGCTCACGGCTGCATTTTATTCTTGCGCAGGGATCACCCAGTTAAGGCAGTGGGCAGCAGTCCTGGGGTGGTAAGCCTGCCTTGCCTGGTGATGCCCACCCAGGAGTGGAGATTGGAGTCCAGAGGCCTCTGGTGGTGGTGGGGGTCCAGGCCACGCCGGCACACCGGTGCCCTGTGGCCCTTTGGCAAGTGAAAGTTGCACATAACGTCTAGGTCTGGTGTCACTCCTTCTGAGCAGTGACCAGCAGTCGCTGGAACTTGGCTCCTGTCCCTCCAAGGATGAGCTGGAGAGGGACACAGGTGTCATGGGGGTCGAGTGGCCTTCAGGGTGTCCAGAGGCTGGACGCACACTTCCAAGGTGGTAGCTGTAAGGAGGTAAAGCTGTCAGTCCACGCTGGTCCTCGCTGCTGGACACCAGGTCACCCCTACCACCTCCCTGCCTCTCCTGGGGCTAGGAGGGACCCCAAAAGGTTGGCAGTGAGGGTTAGGGCGGACCCTCTCCCTGGGGAGGACCCTGGCAGGCCCAGCTGAGGGGCAATTGTGCAGGGACCCATCCAGGTGGGGGGTACTTGGGTTCAGCCCCTCTCCTGGGCTCGGGCTCTGGCCCGAAAGGCCGGCTATGCATCCAGGGCTGTTCCTATTTGAAAATGTGAGTTTTAATTGACTGCAGGTCACACAAGAATACATTCACCTGTCTCTGTGCAGCCCCTTCCCATTGGCCAGCCTCTGCCCCCTCCCCTGCTGGCCTCCCCCAGGCCACCTCTGTGCATGGGCTGGTGGCCGTGCACATCTGTGTGTCTACTCCACCACCTCACTGGTTGCATTGGCCCCAAAGCTTGTGTTTCATGTTCAGCGCGGTTCTCCTTGCTCTCCTCGGCTGAGTGGGGTTCAGTCTGTGTACCCGCGGGGACTCCCAGGCTGGGCCACGGCTGCTGCTGTGTGTGCCCAGCAAGAAAAAGTGGCCTTTACTCCGGTGTGTTTAGGCCACACGACCACCAGCGTCCTCATCTTCAAGGGGTGGAAGGGGCCAGGAGCAGGGCGCATTGGCCCAGCTGGAGAGCGGTGTGCCGACCAGGAGTGTCCTGCTGGGCTGTGATGCTGCCCGCATCTCTCTGCACCCTCAACTCTGGCCAGTGGACGCAGGCGGGATGAGCTGGGGCAGGCTGGGCAGGGGGAGGACAGCGGAGCAGGAGGGCGGGATTTCGGATGCAGGATGTGTGCCTTGGACAGGCTGTGGGGACCCTGCTGGCTGGGGAGGGTCACCCAAGAAGGCCACCTTTTCTGGACTCTACTGAACCCACGGTCACCGCTGTGGTCCAGTCCTCTTGTGATGTGGGAGCTACTGTAGCAGAAGGGCCTCAGCACTTGGGGTGCCAGGGACACCTCATTACCGTGCCTCCCTGCTTCGCTGAACTCAAATGTAACTGCCCTGTGCTTTATCCTCCAAGTCTGGTCACCAGGTGCACATCACCTGGCTACCTCTGTCTGCAAAGTTGCTGAGGTGGAGAAAGGTGGGATTTGTGGGGGCCCACGTTGTTCCCAGGGGTGCAGCCCTAGGTCCTCCCCTGCTGCTGAGCTGCAGGCGGCCAGCGTGCCTTGGTGAGAGGAGAGTCCTGGTTGTGTGTGTGCATGCGTGATATATGTTAGTGTGTTCGGTGTAGTGTGTGTGTTATGTGAGTGTGTGTGTGAGACGTGCTTTGTGTGTGATGTGTGTGCCTACTCGGGAGAACCTGTGCACTGCCGTGGAGCCCCGTGGCCTCTTCCTGCAGTCGAGGCTCCTCAGGGAGCAGTGTGTTCGCGGGACGCCTGACGCCTGACTGTTCTGAGGGACCCGTGGCTGTGAGAGTGCCACAGAACGATAGCGGAACCCCTGTCCTGCATGCCGGTGACACACAGCCAGCGGCGGGTTTCCCTTGGGCAGTTGCTTTTCCTCTGTGCCGGTAGAGCTGGAGCGTAGCTCAGTGGCAGAGAGCTGCCTTATGCATGTGCGGCCCTGGGTGTGAGTTCCAGTGCTGTGACAGCCAGCCTTACTTTCCCTGAGTATTTCTGTTCACCTGGCTCCCTGCACACATGGTGCCCAGGTGGGTAGCTGGGGGCCCCCGGCAGACCGGGAGGGGCGCACGGTGCACGGCCGCTTCGCTCCCTGTGCAGAATGCTCCCAGCTTCCGGGAATGGCACCACCCCCAGCTTCAGAACAACTTTTCACATTCATTTCTCTGGTTGGGTTCCTGGGCGTGGGGCTCTGGCATTCAGGGGAGACCTGTGTTTCCACACTCAGCCCTGGCCTGGCAGGGGTCACCCCTGCCGTCTCCGGAGGGATGTGCACTGGGCACAGCCCTGCCTGGGCCCTCACCGCAGCCTGCTGCTCTTCTGTCCCTGCCTGAGAATAACTGACTGCCCTCCCCTGCGGAGCCCCTGCCGCCGCCCCGGTTTCTGAGCCTTCTTCATTTCCACCAGGGGACCTCCCCGTCCTTACGAGAACTCACCTGGGTATTTCACGGGGCATTTGCCCTGTGGTTGCAGCTGCACCTGGCTGTGCGCTGGCCCTTAGGGTGACAGCGCCAGCTTTGGGATTCCTCCATTCCTGCTCCGAGTTTTGTGCCAAGAGGTCCTGGCTGTCAGACTCAGTGGAGTGAGGCCACCTAGGGGGAGGCCCAGTCACCCTAGGCTGTGTGAGACCTTGCTGGCACCGCCGCAGTTCTCTGGGTCCCCTTCTCCCTCTCTTCCCCTCCTGGACTTGCTTCTCTGGCCGTGCCCTCCAGGGCCTCAGCACAGGGAGAGAGCAGCTGCTCAGTAGGAGGCGTGACAGTGCCTGGTCATGGGGAGAGGAGCCCCAGAGCACCTGCAGCAGCACAGGACCCCTTCCAGCCTTCGCCGCAGGCCTGCCTGGGAGCACAGGGACAGGGGCTGTTTCGCATAGCCGGGAGCCGCCCTGGACGCTGCAGCGTCTGGGGCGGTGGCTGCCCTGTTCCTCCTCGATCTTCCCTGCTGCAGGGCCCTGAGAGCAGGGCGAAAGCCAGACAGCCGCTCTGAGGTGGTTCCCAGCAGTGAGACCGCCTGGTCCCAGGACCCCCTTGTTTTGCAGCTCGTTTGTTGTGATGGTGCCCCATAGGATCACTGGGGTGTGCCCAGCACTGTGCCTGACCACTGAGGGGCTTCCCGCCAGGCTGGGGGTCAGCCCTGCCCGGAGCTTCAGAGCCCAGCTGGGTGGGGGCCGGTGATGATGTTGAGGTCCTATGTCGCTTGGGCTGCGGGGCAGTGGGTGGTGGTGTAGCTCCGACACCCCCTCTTAGGACCCCGGGGCTGCGAGGCTTCTGGGCTTGATGCGCATATTATTGCCATGAATTTCTCGGCTTCTGGGTTAGTCCTGGTGCTGGCCTCTCCCGAGTTCTGGGACAGAGAATGATGGTTGCTGCAGGCTGGGGTGGCATTTCCAGCGGCAGGGTGCGGTGTTCCCAGGTGTGGGACACAATCCATGTCCTTTCGGCTGGTTTTCAGGTGCTTGTGAGTCTCCCTGTGCACTGCTGGCTTTGGACACCCACAGCGCACCTGGCTAGGGTCACAGAGGGCTGGGAACTGACCCCATGAGCCAGCCTTGTCCTTGGCGCAGGGGCCTTGCAGTTGGGGTCTAGCACTGGCCCCTACGGTGTGCCCACGTGCGAGTCCCAGGGGGCCTGGGAGCCCCATCCTCTATAGCTTTAAGGGAGGAGCCCTCAGCCTTGTCAGGATGTGCCAGGTGCCACTCTGTGTCCTGCCGAGTTGTCTCGAGGGAGGAATGCAGGTGGCACCTTGGGGCACACCCCACTTTCGTCCTGTGGAACCCTCACCTGCACACCTGCCTTGGGAAGCGTCACTCAGCCCCACATCAGCCCCAGCTCGACCTCCTCTGAGGAGCTGTCCTGTGCTGCTGTCAACAGCACCCCAATGTGGCCTCCCGTGGGGTTCCGTGGCCCACGCCCACGCTGTGTGCACCGTTAGTCTGAACACGGGGCCTGGCTCTAGCTGCCCTGCTGAACCCCCCAGCCCGAGGGAGAGAGAGGCCTCTGCAGCAGGTATGCCCCCTGAGCTGGGCCTGGCTCTCGCGGTGGGCTTCAGGGGGCCTGGAGGTGTTTTTGCTGAGTGAGGTGGAGACCCAGGTTGGCTGCTGGGAGCAGATGGGGCAGAGCTGGGAAACAGAGGGGTGCTTGAGAGGTGGCGGCCCCTCCGATGTGGCTCTGGCCTGTGCTGAGCTCACAGGATGCGAGGCTGTATCTGCTTTCTGCTCTTGGATGTTGAGAAGCTCTGGAGGAAGAGAGGGCTTGGGCAGAGCAGAAGGCCCTGCTTTGGGCTACAGCCTGGTAGTTTTTTGCACTGGTGTAGGGGTCCGAGATTCTCGTGGTAACGTGCTTGGTGATCTGTTTTCACTCTCACCCTTGTCCCTTGGCTTGCACATGCCCACCCCCTCCCAGGACTGGTGATCAAACCAGGAGGACGTTAGCACTGAACCTTATCCCCAGCTCTTTTTTATTTTTTGAAATAGGATTCCAACTTGAAATCTTCCTGCCTCAGCCTGCTAAGTGGCCTGGATTCTAGCTACGCACCCCTGCACCTGGCTTGCTCGCTCATTCTTTACCTATTTGAGGGAATATTCGAGAAAGAGTCATTGTATTCCAAGTGTTAATTTATCATTTTCTTTGCGAGATTTTCCCACTGGGTACCCTTTTAAGACTTCCGGTAGACTTAATTTGTAGAACAGTTTTAGATTTACAAACATTGTGTGAAGAGAATGGAGTTCCCATGGAACGCCCCCTGCTGCCTGAGTTTCCCGCTTTGAGCACCACGCATTACTGTGGTACTTTAGTTCTGGTTGCCGGCCAGTGCTGGCACGTGACCATTAACAGAGTCTGCATTTAGTGAGCTTTAGAATTCACGCACTGGGTTATATTCCTGTGTGCTGTGATCGGGGTAGCATGAACACACCATTTCACAATCACGCGGTGTCCCTCAGTGCTGCCTGTATTCCCCCTCTTCCCTCAAGCCCTGGCAGCTGAGGGTCCAGCCGAGATAAACCTACAGTTCTCTAGATTTTGCAGGATACCGTAGAGTTGGAATCGTTTGTGTGTGGCTTTTTCAGAGCTGCTACTTCCACTTAGTTACATGCATTCAGGTTCCCCATGTCTTTTCATGGGTCGGAAGCCCATTTTTACTGCTGCGTAGTATTCCCTGGTATGGATGTGCCGCAGGCTGTCTGTTCAGCCCCTGGAGAGCATCTTGGGTATGGTGTTGTTGTAAACACGCACGTGCAGGTTTGGGTGGTGGCATAAGTATTCAGCTCCTGTGGGTAAATAAATACCAAGCAGAGCAACCCCTGAACCATATGGGAAAAGTATGTTTAGTTTTGTTAGAAACTGCCAAACTGTCTTCCACCATGGCCGTGCTGTTTGCATTTCCCCAGCCACGAGCGAGGCTTCCTGTAGCCCCACGTCCTCGCCGGCATTTGGTGCTGTCAGCCTCCTGGAGTTTGGCCATCCTGCCAGGCACGCAGCAGCGGAGCTCTTGGTTGCTTGGGCTGGATTTCCCTGGTGACACGTGATGCTGACATCTTTTCATTTGGCATTTAATTGCCATCTGGGTATCTTCTTGGGTGAGGTGTCTGTTAAGGTCTGTGGCCCACTTTTTAAATTGGGTTATTTGTTTTTGCTTGTTTTCTTATTGTTGAGTTTTAAAGCGTTCTCTGCAACTTTGGATACCAGCTGTTTAACAGACATGTTTTGCAAATATTTTCTCCAAGCTTATCAGTTGTCTTTTTATTCTTTTAACATGGACTTTTGCAGAACAGAAGTTTTTAAACTTTTAATATAGCCCTACTTGTCACTTCTTTCTTTTACGAATCCTGCCTTTGGTATTACATCTAAAAAATCATCTCCTAACTCATGTCCCATTCTCCTGTTTTGCATTACTTTGCCAGTACAGCAAGGTTTTGCTCACTGTTACTGTATAGTGAGTCTTTTTTTTTTTTTTTTTTAAACCGGGGATTGAACTCACGACCATGCGCTTGCTTGCTAGGCAGGCACTTGTGCCGCTGAGCTAAATCCCCGGTCCCTATAGTGAGTCTTAAGCCATGTTGTATGACTCCTCTGGCTTTGGTCCACTGTGTTAGCTTTTCTGGGTCTTTTGTCTGTCTGCATAAGTTTTAAAAATCAGTTCATTAATTTCTACAAAATAATTTGCCAAAGGTTTTGCTGGTTTCATGCCATTTCCGTAGATCAAGTCAGAAAGAATGTTTTCATTTTCTTTGTGAGACAGGCCTTCCATTTGTAATTTAGCCTGCCCTTGAACTCACTGTGTAGTCCCGGCTGGCCTCATGTTCACAGCGATCCTCCTGCCTCAGCCTCCTGAGTGCTGGGATGACAGGTGTGTGCCATCAGGCCTGTCTTGGTTTGTTTTTTTGAGACAGGGTCTCACTGTATAGCTCAGCTCACTGTGTAGCCCAAACCATCCTCCTGGCTCACAGTGCCGAGTGCTGGGTGACAGGTGTGGCCAAGAACAAACATCTTGGTGAGACTCAGTCTTTCTACCTGTGAATATGGACTTTCCGTTTTCTTTCTCTTTAGTTCTTTTCATATTTTTCTGTAGGGTTTTTGTAGTTTTCCCAATATAGATCTTCATATTTTATTACATTTCCATCTCATTTCATTGTGGGGGGTGCCAGTATGATTGGCGGTAGGGCTTTAATTGCAGATTTCAAGTATTCCTTGGGAGCATATAAAACAAGGTTGGCTTTTGTATGTCAGCCTGGTGTCTTGCATCCTTGCTATGTAAGTGCCTGTTTGACCCAGGAGTTCTTTGGTTGGTTCCTTGGGATTTCCCGCATAGATAGTCATATCCTCTGGGAACAAAGGCTATATGAGTTTTTGTCAATTTGTATACCTTATCTTTCCTTTTGTGTTATTTTCTTTTTGCATTAGCTAGGACTTACAACATGATTTAAAAAAAAAAACAAACACACTGATAGTGCTGGCACATGCCTGTAATCCCGGTACTCTGGGAGGCAGAGGCAGGAGGATTTCACCTTCAAGGTCAACCAGAGCCTGTCTCGAAATGAAGAGGACTGAAGATGTAGCTCAGTAGAAAGTCCCTGGGTTCAATCCTCAGTACAAACAAAGAAACAGAAACCAAGTCTGTCTGTCCCTCTCTGTGCTCCCAGTTGATAGATTCCCTTCAACCTCCTAAGAAAACGCTAGATTCCATCCACTCTGTGCTCTTCCGCAGCTTGCAGTGTTCGCCGATCCTGAGATTTCCCAGCTCAGCAGGTACAGCGCACGCTGCGTCTGGACCCCACTGGGATATTTACCTCAGTTTCTCCCTGATGAACCCTCCGGCTGGTTCTGACCTTCGGCTGTCACGGCACGAATCTGTGGGTGGAATCTTGCCAAGGATGTGTGACAGGGCTTTGCATTTGAAGTAGCTGCTTCCTGCCAAGGGTCCCCCCAGAGCCCAGAGCAGGTGCTGGCCCGCTGCTCTGTGCTAGCATTTGGGGCTGGCTGTCCCTGGGGCTGAGTGTCCTGCAGTGCTGTTGAGAGGTGCAGGCCTGGGAGGAGGGAGGGAGCTCCCCAGATCCATGCCCTCGAAGGGGCTCTAGAGACCCTGGCTCCTCCTCTGCCTCTTTGCTTCCAGGCTGCCGTGGGGGGAACAGGGCTCCACTGCCACCTGCTCCACCACCATCTGCAAAACCTCTGGGACCGAGAGCCGGTGCCCTGCTCTCCGAGGGAGCAGATCGCAGGTGGTGGCCGCAGTGGTGGAAAGCTGGTAGACGGCAACACCGGCTAACCCTTGAGCCCTTGGACCCATCCTCCCCAGGGGTGAAGAATCTCCCTGCACCCAGGGGTATGTACGTTAAAAAAAAAAAAAAAAGTCGCCGTGCGTCCTTAGCTTTCGGACAGTTTCCCCGCGGCGTCTTCCTGCAGAGGGGAGGCGTGAGTCCTTGGCACCCTGCTTACCCGTGCTTCCTGCCTTAGGTGGGCCGAGGTGCTGTGTTGACTCACCGTGTCGCTCCTTGATGATTTTCGGAGGAACGGGCAGCTGGGCCCTCGTCCTGAGTTGTCTTGACTTTTGATCTGTGAACCCTAACCCTAACCCTAAGGCCCTTCCGGGCCCCCAGGAGGGGAGGCTGTCGCCCTCCGTGTCAGCGTGGGGGTGCAGGGGCCAGTTCTCCCGCCAGCCCTGGGGGACTCTGATTCACACACCGATCCTGTGTGCCCAGCCCAGCCGAGGCCTCTCCAGCGAAGGCCTGTGTTAAACAAACCCACAGATGTTTCTGTAGTTCTTCATGCCGCAGAACTCTGATTTCAAAAGGCGGCCCTCAGGGATGCCTTGCTCTGGCTGAGTCACCTCGAGGGACTTGGACCTCGGTGCCTTGGCCGCTCAGGTCTCCCTGTGTCCCCTCCCTGCCCTGGTTGTCTCTGCTGTGGGGTGGTGGTGCTGAGGGCTTCCATGCTTCCTCTGGGACTGGGGACAGCTGGGGCTGCATTTTCAGGTTTCACGGTCCCAGAGCGTTACGGGTGAGGGCTGGTTAAAGGCGCTCCGCACAGGGCCAGCCAGGGACTTGCCTTTGCCGCTTGGGGCGCGTCCTGAGCATGATGCCCACTGCCACACTCAGCACGGTCTTTCAGCAAGCCCATTCTAGACGTGTGGTCCAAAGGAAATTCCCAGAGAAGTGGTCACAGGCGGCGCCTCGGCCTGGGCTTCGCAGCTCGGTGTGACGATGCTGACAAGAGGGCGACAGTGACAGGCAGCACTGGCTCTGTGCTCGGGCCGCTCTCCCGTGCGGGGTGCTGGCCGCTCTCCTGTGCGGGGTGCTGGGTCCCCTAACGGAGGTCGTAGCCCGGCAGGGCACGCGGGCTCCAGTGAGCAGTCAGCAGCCTGGGAACCGTTCTCAGAGCTCTGCTGCAGAGTTCTGGGGGCAGGTTGGAGGTTGAGGCCGGGTTTGTAGATCTGACCCTTTGGAGGGGCAGACATGCTGCTGATGAAAACCCCATGACGATACCTCTGGACACGGAGCCTATGGACAGGACAGAGCCTTTTCCTGTTCCGGCAGTGGAGGGACTGGGGGACTCGTCTCGGCCCAGGACCCCATGTGGCCTCTGCAGAGGCAGCCTGGTTGCATCCACGTCTTGCACGGGTATCCCAGCCCTTGGGAGGCTGAGGCAGGAGGATCATTGTGGGTTCCAGGCCAACCTGAACTACTTAGTGAGATCCTGTCTCAAAAAACCAAACCAAACAAAAAACAGGACAGGCACAGGCAGCGGTCTCCCCTCGGAAGAACAGGCCACAAAATGCCCGTCCCAGTTTAAGGAGCCAGGAGACCTGGTGGCCCAGGCTGCATGTGACCTTGGGAGAAGCACTGGGCAGCTGCGCTGAGGGGTGCTGCAGCTGGGGACATCAGAGTGCGCGTCTGGGCTGGGATTCAGCTCAGGCTGCTGCCTCTGTCGGGGCTGGTATCGTGGTTGTGCTGCAGAGTGTTTTGCTCTTACAAAGCCTCAGGCCGGTGGATTTGAGGGAGGGCTTAGGGTTGAAAAGGTCTTTGCAATTGTTTCAGAAAGCAGAAAGAGGGTGAGGTAAACTGTTAGCATTGGAGAGAAGAGAGTACAAGAGTTTATCCTACTCATCTTTCAGCATTGCTGTAGGGTTTTTTAAGTTGCCCAGGCTAGCCTTGAAATTGCGATCCTCCTGCCTCAGCTTCCTGAGTAGCTGAGATTACAGGCACGTGTCACCATAACCAGTCTGAATATTTTAAAGCTACAAAATAAGAAGTGGGTTGGGAGAGCCCCACCACTCAGGCACCCGTGATGTTGAGAATTGTTTCCTGTCTGCCTTGAGCTGGTTCTCCCTAGCTTACGTGCCACACTGGTGCCAGGCCCGTGCGCCATCTACTCCAAAGTAGCTGTGCCTCGTGGCTCCCCATGCTGTGTCCTGTTATCGGGTCCTCATGACCCCTCTGGAGCAGATGGTGTGGTGTCCTTTTTCAGGTGTGAGGACTGACTCACTGCCCCACGGCTGCCAGCGAAAGGCACAGGTGCAGACTCCCCCTGGTCCGCCGGAGGGAGGCTGTCGCTGCCTCGTGTAAGCACTGAACTGGGAAGAAAGCAGCCCCGGCATGCTCACGTGGCCATGTGCTCCATCATGCATGTCCTTGCGTGCCGTTGGATGTCCCCAACTGGGGATGTGACATGTTGAGAGGCTAAGGAAGCATCAGCTGTCGGGCCCTCTGTCCTCACCTCCTGCAGGGCTCCTCCCAGATCTTGGGGAAAACTGCAGGATGGAGCAGGCTCCTCTCCTGCCATCACCCTGGCTGTGTCGCACCCTGTACCTCTGTCCCCAGAGAAGTGTGGAGAAGCCCGTGCAGGCACCAGGCTCAGGGAGCAGCTTCGGGTGAGGTAGAGGTGAGGAACACGGCGAGGTGGCCTGGGGTCCGGGCAGCTCAGTGTCCTGGAGTGGATGTGGCACACCTGGGAAGAGGGACTGAGTCTGTTTCCTGGGTGGTTTCGCCCTTTCTCAGCTATTCACTGTCAGAAGTGAAAGCTGCGTGATGGCCCACGTGGGCGGAGTACGGCGTAGGGCAAAT
Organism: Hydrochoerus hydrochaeris; assembly: GCA_004027455.1. Taxonomy (NCBI): domain Eukaryota; kingdom Metazoa; phylum Chordata; class Mammalia; order Rodentia; family Hydrochaeridae; genus Hydrochoerus; species Hydrochoerus hydrochaeris. The sequence continues at coordinate 56,453 of PVLA01006134.1, read as the reverse complement.
GAAGGGGTGGAAAGGTGGTGTCTGGATGATGGTGGTGATGATGATGATGGTGACAGTGACAATGACAGTGATGGTGGACATAAGGACGGTGGTGGTGGTGACCCTGGGGACGATGGTGGTGTTCGTGATGATCACGACAGCTATCGTGAGTACTGAGCTGGTTTTGCAGGAGCAGCCCTCCACGGGATAGGAGGGTCCAGCTGCAGGGGGCTTGAAACTCACCGAGGCCGAGTACTCTTGTGGTCAGGCTGTTGGTGGTGGCAGTCGTAGCCCAGGGTTTCTTCATGCAGTGGTGTCATTGGACCCAGGAGGAGTCCTGTGTGCTGTGTGGGGGACCAGACATCCTACCATCTCAGTGTCCCCTTTATTCTTGTCCTCCTTACTTCCCCCAGCTCCTTGTAACCGCCAAGGGCCGCTCAGGTGGCAGGAACCCACCTGCCACAGCGTCCTGTGACAGGGTCTCTGGCCTCCCTGTGGGGCGGACGGCTCAGCAGTTCTTCTCCAAGGAACCCTAGGGCACACGCAAGTGAGAGGGATGATGGGACAATGATCGCCTTAAATAAATCAGGACTTTGTAAGTTACTGAAGCTCTTTTTGGTGATTTAGGGAAGTGTAGAAAAATATGGGAACAGCATGGCCATCACTCAGCACCGGGGGAGGAGCCACAGTTTGTGGTCTGCATAGACCGTACGCTCCTGTGAGACCCGAAGTGGCTGTGTAGACTTCAGCACAGGGGCACAGCGTGACCTGGTGTGTCAGTCAGCGCTTGCCAGGGGAGCCCATTCAATGCAGGACATACGGCTGCATGACAGCGTGTAAGACCGGCTCACAGTGACCCTCGAGGGCCAGGCGTGGAAAAGTGCAAACCGCTGTCTGTGCGGCAGATCCCCAGGGTCCAGTTGAAGGCCTGGCGCTCACCATAGTGCCCCACGCAAATCCAAATCAGAGGCCGAAGGTCTGCACTGGAGGCCAGGAAACCGCAGCTCCTCCCAAGACGCAGACGCGGGCTTCCTGCCTCTTTTCCCTTCCACGCTGCTCAGGTGCCAAGCGTGTTGGTGGGCACCACGCATATCCAGTAAATCCCGGCAAATCTTCCATGAATCCCTCCGGCCACACCCAGAACTATGCCGAGCCCGTTCAGTCGGGCATTAAGAAATTGACACGATCAGTAACTGTCACACCTGCTTCCTGACTTTAGCTGGCTGGCAGTTTTTGTTCCTTGAAATAATCCTGGGAAGAATTACCACTTGCAGGTGAATCTTTGTGTGCTCATCTGCTTTTTACCTTGGGATGGGTTATAGATCTGGAATTCCTGGGCTGAAGGGGCTAAGTCTTCTGGGCTCTTGCCACTGAGAGGAGGGGTTAGGAGGCTCCCTCCCAGGTTAGTCCCCGACTGGAGGGTTGAGGGTGCCTGGCCTGCAGCTCCAGCTGCGTGTTAGTGTTATTGGAGGTGAACTTGGCCAGGAAGCCATTTCTAATAGTGACTGTGGCCTTGGATGAGTGCCAGCTGCAGACTGAGCTGCTCTGGGGTGCCGTGACCCCCACGGTGGGTGTCTCTGCCTGTCCACATTGCCTGGATTAAAAAAGGTCACTTTTAAAAAAATTTTTCTTTTTATCTGAGACTCACTCTTCCCTCTAATTAAAAGAAAAGTCAAAACAAGGTTACAGAAATTGTTATTCACAGTAAATTAGTGTTCTTAATAGAAAAATCCATGAATGCAATCCATTTGTACTCTTCACAAACTAATTCCAGGCTTGATACAAAGATGCTCCCTTGTGTGACACACGAGGGGTTGCCCAGGCTGGGTGCTGGGTGCTGAGTGCTGGGTGCTGGGTTGGGGTCCAGTCATCCGTCTCTAAGCTTCTGTGCACACTTGAAACCCCTGGGGCCTGTCCTCCGTGGCCCAGAGAGGCCCTGGTTCCCGTCCAGCTGTCCCTGCGTGATGTGTGCAGACATGATGGGAGCTGGGATTGCTGTGAGTCCCCGGAAGCCCCTGCACTGTGGGACAGGCCTGTGAGTGGCTCCTCCCTGGTGTTTCTCTAGTGTGACCTGCTGTTGCGGTCTTAGACAAGCAGAGCTACGCCAGGTGACAATTTACTGGGCTTTAGCCATAAATACTCTAACCTTTTTTGGAGCTGACTCCGTTCAGGGGTGCTGGGGTCAGAGGTGGCTCCGATGGACCCAGTCATCTAACATTCCATGGCTACATGGAGTGACACACCTGCTCTGTTGCCCCCTGAGCTCATGGCTCTTGCTCCCCAGTTCTCACCACTGTCCTCAGGAACAAGGTGAATGCAGTGGATTGAGTCACACACATGCGGCGTGTAAGTGGTGCACACCTACACGCACACAAACCTGCACTCACCAGCCAGTGTATATCTGAATGCTTACACACGTACACACTCACCAATGTCCATATGCATGTGCACACACAGACACTAAGATGGTCACACAGTCACACAGTACCTGCATGGGTGTGCATGCACTTAGACAGGGACGTACAAGCTGTTAGAGTATTCTGGCACAACAGAGAAGCAAAAGTACAAAATGAACAGGTTTATTGAGTTAGGATGTGGGAAGGAGCACACAGCCCATGGCGGCTGGGCCGTCTCCTTCACCCAGATACAGAGAGGCAGAGGGTTGCATCCCCTCTGATCGGAGGTGGTGCGTGGGGCAGATACTGATGACGTGTGAGGAACCGATTGGAATTCTCTGTGCCTGCAAACAGGAAGGGGAGTTGGAATTAGGACCGAAGAAGAAGCCAGAAGTGGTAGGCGCTCCCGCTTTGGCCTTCTGCCACAGTAGACCACCGCCATGACTGTACATAATTTATTCTAGGGCAAGACTCTTTCACAGGCCATATGTATATGTGAAAATTCTCATACACTCATACAGGACATGCGTTTTGTTTTGGATTTTCCACCAAAAGGAATTGTAGCGCACACATTTTGCTTAACAATAGGTGGAGGGGATCTGTCTGTGTCAGTATGAAAAATCTACTCCATTCTTTTTGTTGTAAACTGAGTTTAACAGTGTTGAGGTCACCCGGAGCACTCTGTACTTCCATGCCTGTAGACACAGACATGTTTTGTGTGCACAGGTGCTTCTGTGTGTGGTTCACCCTGTGTGTCTGTTAAGCCACGTCCTGGACCTTCTATGCAGGTGCCTGCTCACACCCATGGGGCTCTCCCCGTCTCTTCGTGGCACCCCAGTGGGAGGTGTGCAGTTGGGGGTCTGCAGACCTGGCCTTCCTGTGCCCCTGACCCTGCGTCCTGTGCTTTTTCCTCAGCACTTAAGTGACTCTGCCCCATGTTTAGCTCGTTGCAGGGAAGATGGTTTTGATTTTTCTTTATAGCTGTGAGGCCCAAGTCCTTGTCCCTGGCGCTTCAGCTGTCACAGTCACGGAGGCCCCTGCTGAGCCATCACCCAGCCCATGGCTTCTCCACAGGCCTGTGCCTCGATGCAGACATCTCTCTTCCGTCTGAGCCTGGGTCCCTGGGACCCAGCACCTCAGGTACTCACTGGCCAGGGAACAAGGACAGGCTCGGCCTGATCTGGGGCCTGGGGCTGCGTGTTCCCTCCCCTGGCCTCCTGGACTCTGTCACCAAGGCACAGGCTGATTGTTCCCACCGTCCACAGGTCAGAGTTGTGGGGATTGCAGAGGCCAGCAGGGGACAGGGGCTCCCAGCAGGACTCGTATACAGGGGGCCTTGGTGGCCTGTGTGTCCTAAACCTATTTGCCATGCCTGGTCTCTGCACGTTGCGCCTACCTGCCTGAGCTGAAAGAGGAGAAGTGGCTGCGGCTTTTGGCTGATGTTATCTTTGCAGAGGTCTCCGCTGTGGCCGTGCTGTTGATTCAGCGCGGGTGTCCTGGTTGGCACTGGTGCTTCGCTGGTCTCTGAGTGTACCAGACCCAGGTCTAGCTGCTTGCTGTTCAGATGAGAGTTAGTGGGAGGGAAATCAGTGTCATGTAAAGGCCAGCATCCTGAGAAAATGGGGGAGATTACCTCGGAGCCCCACTTAGGGGAACTTAGAGGTGCAGGGGCTTTTACAGCCAGGGAAAAGAGAGACAGAGGACACTGGCCAGGAAGGCTACACGCTGAGCGGGGCCTTTGTCATCCAGGGCTTGTGTCTCCTTTTCTTGAACAGCACAATCAACCTTGACCTCCTGGGGCTGCTTACAAGGATCTCAGCTTTCTGTGAGTCTAACATCACAGCAGTGTACATGCCTTGTGTGAGTTGTACAGGATTAAAGAATTGGAAGAGGTATAACACATTCCGATCGTATCTGAAGGTCACCAGATGTTCTGGGTTCTATAAAGCTGTAGAAGGATTATTTAGCAGTTAGCACTTTAATCATTTAGGTGTGGCTTTTCTTTAGACCTTAGAGTGTCAGGCCAAGGGAGGGGCAGTAACTCTGCCAAGCATGACTCCCAGTGGAGCAGCAGCCTCTGCTAGTGGGGCCACTACAGTGTGAGGTCTCTACCCGGCTGTTTCCCTGGGGCCAGGCACTGTTTCTCCCAGCTCCTCATCTTCTGTCTCTGCCCTGGGTCATTGGAGTAGCATCCTTTGAGGAGGTGGAGAGGAGGGAGCCTGCACTAGGCCCCACTGTCTGAGCGCTTCCTGGGGAAGGTCTTGTTAGCATATCGTAGGGGGACCAGGCACAGCTGGGGTCCCTGCTGCAGGACAGGGACCATGGATGGATAGGCCTGGCAGCAGAGTCACCCACATCCTGTGAGGTCCTTGTGGGAGCACACACCTCTGAGCTGGCCTGTCTCCATGTGAACATTAGAAATCGGCTGAATCTGGCTGCTTAAGTGCCAGGTGATTCACAGGGGCATCTTACAGAGGTCACAGTGGATGAGGGTCAGGACGGATGGGCTGTGAGCTCACAGATGCTTGAGATGGTCAGACTGATAATTCCGCGTCTGTTGGTCTACTTTGCAGTAGTGAAGGCAGATGGGTTGAACTGGTGTTAGTGAGAAAGGAGAGCTTCTTTTAATCTTTGAAACAGTGGATTCATCACACCAAGTGTCACTGTCTCCTGGCACTCAGTGGGTGGTATTAACTCACACTGGAGGGTACAGTAGAGGGACCATGCACCTGAAAAGCTCCCAGCATTCGTTTAGAGGATTAGTATCATTTGTTTCTGGCTTGAGACAGATGATTCTCACTTTCCTGTAGCTGTTGTTCTCTTGTTACTACTTTTGTTTAATATTTCAAATAATTTTTTAGGTGCATTTGGAAAGTTTTCACTTTGGGATAGTAAAGTCAGTTACTGGTGTCAGCAAACACCTGCCTGTACAGGTGGCCACAGTATGACTGGACTCACAAAGTGGCTTCCTGGGTCCTCAAGTGGCCCTGGGCATTAGGTGCTGGCCCTTGGTTCCCATGCCTCATTTGGGAGCCTTGATTTTCCCCCTTAAGAGGCCACTGTCCAAGCACTAGGGTTTGGAACAGTGACTCAGAGCAGAGCCTGCAGGGGGCTGACTGGGTCCCCTAGGTCTCTGCTCCCTTCAGCATGGTGGAGGTAAATGACATAAGGGAAATATTTTAACTCCCAACCTGATACGTGTCCAATACGCCAAGTTTGGGTTCCCCAAAATCAAAGAATGAATTCTGAGGAGCAGTGGAGGTTAAGAGTAGAAAATTTGGTTGAGGGAGAGACAACTCCTGTCTGAGAGAGACAGGAGGGACCTGGAAAGTGGGTTGCTCATAACCCCACTTCTCAAAGGAAGTTTCATGGAGCAAAATCACAGGGTAAGTACAAAATCAGAGGTGGGACAAAGCTATGATCAACCACAAGTTTACAAGTGGGGATCGCTTAGGTAATTTTGATCCAGTGGAAAAGCAAGTCATGCGGCATGGAGAGAACAAGGGCCTTTCCTGGAAGGGGTGGGTCAGCAGGTCCTGGTCACCCACCCCGTCACTGATGCCTGTTTAGAATATCCATTGTTATTCTTTATCCCGCAGGGAGCCATGTAGGTGTAGTCATTTCGTCTTTGTCTTGAGACGTGGCCTTCAGAATGCGCCTCCAGCCACAGGTGTAACGTGTTCCCATCCTCTGCACTGACTTCTTTGAGGGCCTGGCCCTGTCTGACTGCCTATAATATTTCTACCTTCCTTAGCTGTTTGTAATATTCCCACCTCTGAAGAAGTACCCCTAACTGCTGTGAGGGACCAAGGGGCGGGCACTGTTCCAGCTTTTTTCTGCTGAAGGGGGTCCTGGTTGTGGCTGACAGTCAGGGATTCTTCACAGGGGGTCTATCTAAAGACATTCTTGTCTTGGATAGGGTTATACTTCTAAGTCTGGAGGAGACAAGGCCGAAAGAGCAATGAAGTATGCATGGGCCAAATGATAAGTTCAACAAGACTGTTACGCATACAACAAAAGTTTCCACCTGGGAGAGCCAGTAATAGCCTCCCACAAAAGGGGTAAATAAAAAGGTCCAGGGAATTCTAGAATCCAACATGGCACTAACTTGTCATTTAATATCTTGAACAGCCATCCAGGTATTAGGGAAGGATCAAGATGTGCACTCAGCATTTAGCTTTTGTAATTGCACAAGTACCCTCTTGTACTGCTGTTAGGATGTCCAATGCCATCTAAGTTTAGAGGACATCTCAGCTCATTAACTTTACTTCTTCATTTAGGAGAGAGAGACCAGTTGAATTGTCATGTAAGGTCTGTTGAATATAGTTAGTCAAGGGCACAGACATCCTCTAATCATAAAGAATGGGTAGAAACAGAAGCCAAACAATCATGCCAGTGAAACAGACCTCTAGACCATTGGTGTCACAGACAGAGCTAAGTTTGCTGGTTTGTTGATAATTTTTTTTTTTACATTTTGTATTTTAGATCTTTGATCTATGTTGACTTTAGTTTAGTGCACAATGATACACATGGGTCTAGTTTTAGTCTTCAACTAATGGAAAGCCATTTTTTCCAGCACCATTTATTAAAGAGGCTGTCTTTCTTCCATTGAACATATTTGGCCCCTTTGTCAAAGAGAAGGTGGCTGACTGTGTTTGTAGTTGTGTCTGCATTTTTTTACTCTGTTTCGCTGACCCTCAGGTCTGTTTTATTTGCCAGTGCCATGATGATTTTACTACAATAACTTTGTAGTCAAGTCAGGGATTTTGATGCCTCCTGAGTCACCCTTGTTGCCTAGGATTGCCTTTGCTATTCTAGACCTCTATGGGTTCCAGATTAATTTTAGGAATGTTTTCTCTAGATCCATGAGGAAGTCTAATGGTATTTTGATTGGGATTGCATTAAATCTGTATAACAGTTTTGGGAGCATGGCCATTTTTACAGTGTTGGTCCTTCTTACACATGAGCAAGGAATATCTTTTCATCTTCTGAAATCGTCTTTGATTTCTTTTTTCATTGTAATTTTCAATGTATAAATCTTTTACTTCCTTTGTTATATTGATTCCTAAGTATTTTTGGATGCTACTGTGAAGGATGTGGTTTCCACAATTTCTCTCAGTGAGTTTGTTGTTTGTGTATAGGAATGCTGCTGAGTTTTGAGTGTTGACTTTGTATCCAGCTATGGTACTGAATTTGGTTATTAAATCTACAAGACTTTTGGTGGAGTTTTAGGGGTCTTCTATGTAGAGTATCATGTCATCTGTGAATGATTATAATTTAACTTCTTCCTTTCCTATCCTTATTTCTTTTATTTCTCTCTCTTATCTGATTGCTCTGGCTAATGTTTCCAGAACTATATTGAATAGGAATGGTGATAGTGGGCATCCTTGTGTTGTTCCTGATTTTAGGTTGAAAGCTTTCAGTTTTTGTCCATTTAGTATGATGTTAGCTGTTGGTTTTTCATAGATGGCTTTTATCAGATTGAGATAAAGATCTCTGTTCTGATTTTCTGTAGAGGTTTTTTTTTTAAATCATGAACAAGTGTTGGACTTTGTAAGAAGCTTTTTCTACATCTATTGAGATGATCATGTGATTTTTGTCTTTGGATCTGTTGATATGATACATTATATTATGATGTATTATATTTATTAATTTGTGTATGTTGATCAAAGATAATTTTAGAAAATGGAAAAATATTCCTTGCTCATGTATAAGAAGGACCAACACTGTGAAAATGGCCATACTCCCAAAAATGTCATACAGGTTGTAATTTCTTTGCATTTACTTAAGCATATTCTGTGGGATAGTAGGTGGTCTATTTTAGTGAACATTCTGTGTGCAACTGAGAAGAATATGTATTGTGATGTTGTCAGGTAGAATACTCTGTAAATGTCTAAGTCTATTTGGTTCAGTTATGTTATTTCTTTGCTTTTTTTGGTCTAGTTGATCTATCTTTTCAATTGTTATTGCTTATTTTATTTTTCATGTTGATTAATATTTGTCTTATATAGTTGAGTGCTTCTGTATTTGGTCCATATACATTTATGATTGCTCTTTCTTTCCTGCTAAAATTTTCCTGTAACAAGTGTGTAGTGACCTTCTTTATTTCTTCTTGATCACTCTTGGTTTGAAGTACACATTGCCTGCAATCTGAATAGCTACCCCTGCTTTTTTTCTAGGTTCCTGTCATATGGAGTACTGTTTTCCATCCTTTGACTTTCAGTCTCTGAATTTCCTTTTGAGTTAAACGTGTTTCTTGTATACAGCATATTGTTGGATTTTGATTCTTGTGTGTGTGTGCACGCGCGTGCGTGTGCATGTTTGTGTGTGTGTGTGTGTGTGAGAGAGAGAGAGACAGACAGACAGACAGGGTCTTGCTATGCAGTTCATGCTGGCCTTGAACTCACTTTGTAGCCCAGGGTGGTTTCAAACTTGTCATGATCCTCTTGCCTCAGCCTCCTAAGTGCTGAAATTACAGGCATGCACCAGGATTTTGCCTCTTGATCCACTCCACCAGTCTGTTTCTTTTAATTTTTGAATTGAGGCCATTTACAGTAATAGTTATAACTGATGTGTATTGGCTTATCTTTGTCATGTTATCTTCCTGTTGTTAGTTCCCTACTTTTCCCCTCTGTTTAATTGCTTGCCCTGCTCGGTGGTTTCTTTCTGTTGTTGTTCTTGGAATTGTGTTGTTCTTGGAATTGTGATCATGTTTATCTCTTTCTAGAATATCTTTCTGTATCCTTTTTAGGTTTGGTTTAGTGGTCATGAATTTCTTCAGTTGTTCTTTGTCATGGAAGTATCTTGTTTCTCCATTAATTTTGAAAGATGGGTTGTAGGGTACATCAATTTGTGTTGGAAGTTGTTTTCTTTTGGGACTTGAAATACTTCACTCCATGCTCTCCTTGACTTGATGGTTTGTGCTGAGAAGTCTGCTGTCATTCGGATGGACTTTCCTTACAGGTGATTTGTTTCTTTTCTCTGACAGCTTTTAGTACTCTATTCTTGTGCTGAATTTCTGAGATCTTGATTGTTATATGTATGGGTGTAGATTTATTTTGGCATGGCTAATTGGAGTTCTGTATGTCTCATTTATCTGTATTTCAGATTCTTTTCCCATGCTTGGAAGTTTTCTGCTATTACTTCTGCAAATAGCCTTTTTGTGTCATTTGTGTGGACTCCTGTTTTTTTTTTTTTTTTTTTTTTTTTTTTTTTTTTTTTTTTTTTTTTTTTTTTTTTTTTTTTTTTTTTTTTTTTTTTTTTTTTTTTTTTTTTTTTTTTTT